>JADRCD010129685.1:0-46179 GCA_019843815.1 Montemys delectorum | reverse complement strand
AGCTTTCATAGTCTCTGGGGAGAAGTCTGGTGTAATTCTGATAGGCCTGCCTTTATATGTTATTTGCCTTTTTTTCCTTACTGCTTTTAAAATTACTTCTTTATTTAGTGCATTTGATGTTTTTATTATTATGTCATGGGAGGAATTTCTTTTCTGGTTGAGTCTATTTGGAGTTCTGTAGGCTTCTTGTATGTTCATGGGCATCTCTTTCTTTAGGTTAGGGAAGTTTTCTTCTATAATTTTGTTAAAGATATTTACTGGCCCATTACATTGGGAGTCTTCACTCTCTTCTATACCTATTATCCTTAAGTTTGGTCTTCTCATTGAGTCTTGGATTTCCTGGATGTTTTGGGTTAGGAGCTTTTTGCTTTTTGCATTTTCTTTGACTGTTGTATCAATGTTTTCTATGGTATCTTCTGCCCCTGAGATTCTCTCTTCTATCGCTTATATTCTGTTGGTAATGTTTGCATCTATGACTCCTGATTTCTTTCCTAGGTTTTCTATCTCCAAGATTGTCTCTCTTTCTGATTTCTTTATTGTTTCTATTCCCATTTTTAGATTCTGGGTGGTTTTGCTCATTTCCTTCACCTGTTTGATTGTGTTTTCCTGTAGTTCTTTAAGGGATTTTTATGTTTCCTTTTTAAGAGCTTCTAGCTCTTTACCTGTGTTCTCTTGTATTTCTTTGAGGGTGCTATTTATGTCTTTCATAAGGTCCTGTATCATCATCATGAGAAGTGATTTTATATCTGAATCTTGCTTTTCTGGGGTGAGGGTGTGTCCAGGACTTGCTATGGTGGGAGAATTGGGTTTTCATGATGCGAAGTAACCTTGGTTTGTGTTGTTTATTTTCTTATGCTTGTCCCCCCCCCCATCTGGTTATCTCTAGTGCTATCTGCCCTTGCTAAATCTGACTGGAGTCAGTCCTTCCTGTGATCCTGGTTGTGCCAGAACTCCTCAGAGTCAAGCTGTTTCTGGGATCCTGTGATTCTGGGATCCCTTGACCCTGGGCTTGTTAGAGCACCTGGGAGTGCAGCAGCTTCCTCTGGGTGTTGTGGGACTGGCTGTGGAGCCTGGGCCCAAGGTCTGCTCAGGACACCAGCCCAGAGAGATGGGAAGGAACCCAAGCCACTCTGCTCGAGGAGTTCCTGTATGCCTGGTCCCACTAGTCCCAGTTCCTTCTGGTTTGGGACAGATGTTGGGTCCTCCTTACCTCTGATCCTGAGAGTGTCAGAGTGCCTGGGAGTGGAGTTTCCTCTGGATGTTGTGGGACTGGCTGCAGAGCTTGAGCCCAAGGTCTGCTCAGGACACCAGCCCAGATAGACCAGCCACCTTATTATTCTTGGCCTTTAATTCCAGCACTTGGGAGGCTGAGAGAGGTGGATTTCTGAGTTCAAGGCCAGCCTGGTCTACAGAGTGAGTTCCAGGATAGCCAGGGCTATGCAGAAAAACCCTGTCTTGAAAAAACAAAAACAAAACAAAAAATAAATAAATAACCTATGAGATCTTGCCAGGCATACTGTTTATTTAATTAAAATTATGTATAAAAATGTATTTTTGTTACATCAATGATAGTAATTAGTGGGTCTAGATAATGAACACATTGAAGTTCATTATAGTCTTCTTTCTATTTTGTGCATATTTGACAAGTCCATAACAGAAAGTGAAACATGAATGAGGAGCAAACAAAAAGACACTCCAAGAGATTTAAAGGCCATCTTCAAAAAAAAAAAAAAATTGTGCAATTGAGGCAGTGTGGTTTGTTCCATGCCTGGACTCTTCCTGTATTTGTCTCCACAACAAGGAAAACTTTAGCTCCAGTTACATGGGCAAGGGTATCAAGTGTCTGCACTCTGCCTCCTGCTCTGTGCTATCCCTTTGCCAGAAGGCGCTATATTTGGATCTGTGTGTAGCTGTCAACACTCTGCTTCAAGCTGTAAAGAATCAACTTGTTTCTTTTCTGGGTGGGATTGGTTCTTTTCTGTCATTGCTAATGATTTTGAAATATCTATGATAGAGGATTTAAATTTCTGTAGGTGATGCTTCTGCTTTCTTGATAAAATAACTAGATATTATCTTAGAATGCTAGTACCCTTTTTCCCTTAATACACTAATACATTTTATTTCAATCAAACCCATCACTTGTTCTCCCCCTCCCACTTCACCTGTGCCTCTCTCCTCCCATTCCCATCAGAACTTCATACAAATCCCCCTCCCCTTCCCTCCCTCCCTCCCTCCCTCCTTCCTCTCCCTTCATTCTCCACCATCCCCTACACCAAAACAAAAATCTTTATTGAGTCCAACTAGGGTTGGCTGCATGCATGTGGCCATAAGACTGTCCACTGCAGCATGCACAACCAGACATACTCCTGGAAACCTACTTTATCTCCTCGGTGACTGTGACCAACTTACTACCTGCAGAGTCTCTGTAGGTCCTTGTGAGCATGCTCACTCTTCCATATTGGAATACTGAGGAGGAAGACCTCGTGCAGGTCTTTTGTGTCAGCCAGAGATGTTGAAGTTTTATGAGTGCAACTGCCTATCATGTCCAGAAGACACTGTTCTGTGGCAGTCCTACTTGACTTTTGGCCCTTAACGATATACCTGATCCTTCTTCTGTGGTGTTCCTTGACTTTTGTGCAAATGGATTATGTAAGCATTCCATTTTCAGATGATAACTTCTCAGTCACTTATTTTCTGAACTTTAAATGTTTATGGGTCTCTGTGTTAGCCTCTCTGTCCATCACAAAAAGAAACCTCTGGGGAGAGGGGAAGGCCAGGCTCTCCTGTAGATGTAAGGATAAATATTTAGAAAACACTTGGATACTATATCAATTTAGCAAAATTATAGTATTAAGTCCTCCCTTAGTGTCTTCAGCCTCTCTAGCCATAGGTTCTTGGCCAGATTTGATTACCTGGGATGAGTTCCTGCCTGACAGTGGAGCCTTAAATCCAATCCTAGAGCTGTTGGTTACTTTACACACACAATGTGTGTGCCAATGTTGTGCAAAGGGACATATCTTGCCAAGAATGTCAATGTCTGTATTGTCCTGTATGCCAAGGGAATCTCTTATTCAAAACCCACAGATATACACACAGACACACACACACACACACACACACACACACACACACACACACACACAAACACTCCTGTCTTCGGGCTACAAATGCTTAGGTCTACAGTGTGATTTCTTCAATAACACACTGATGTATTTAGCCTTCCAGTTTGACCAGCACCGGGGGAGATGTTGTATTTTCTCTACTGTATACCTCTGGCCTCTTTATCAAAAAGCCAGGTTTCATAGGTATTTGAATTTATGTCTCAGCCTTCACTCCGGTTCCATTGGCCAATGTGTCCGTTGCGCCAGTGCCACACTTTTTATTACCGTAGTCTGTAGGACCGTTTGAGGTGGGGAATAGTGGCTTCTCCAGAATTCCTTCATTATTTAGGAGTATTTTAGCTATCCTGGACTTTTTGTGTGTTTCCATATAAAGCTGAAAATTATCCTTTCAAGGTCTGCAAAAAAATTATGTTGGAATTTGATGGGACTTTGGGTTGAATTGAAGATTGCTTTTGATAGAATGCCATTTTTACTATATTAATCCCACTAACCTATAAGCGTGGGAGATTTTTACATTTTTGATATCATCTTCAATTTCTTTAATATCTGAAAGATTTATTATTGAATTTTTTTGAAGTATTTTACTTGTTTGGCTAGAGTTACCCCAAGATACTTATTTTATTTTATTGAGATGATTTCCAATTTTCTTTATCAGTCTGTCCTTTGCATATAGGAGGGCTACTGATTTTTGTGTGTTAATTTTGTATCCTTCTATTTTTCTGAAAGTATTTACCAGAAGTTTCTTGGTGGACTTTTAAGGTTCGTTTATGCATAAAATCATATAATCTCAAAAAAACAGGTAATTTGACTTCATCCTTTTCAGTCTGTACCCTCTTGATCTGTTACAGTTGCTTATTGCTCTCGCAAAGACACCAAATGCTACTTTGAGTAGATATTGAAAGCACACATCTTTGGCTTGTTCCCGATTTTAGTGTAAATGCCTTGGATTTCTCTTTTTTTAGATTGACCTTGGCTATGAGCTTGCTATAAGTCGCCTTTATTATGTAGAAGTATGTATTATGATCTTTGCATGGTTTCAGAAGGACCACACTAGGGCAAACAATTCCACATGAGGTTTATTGAGAGAGAGAAGGGCAAGGTGGTGGTGGAAAGAGAAGGGGGGAGAGAGAAAGAGAGAGAGAGAGAGAGAGAGAGAGAGAGAGAGAGAGAGAGAGAGAGAGAGAGAGAAAGAGAAGGAGAGATCAGGAGGGCCTTTCTTTGTATGTGGATGGTGACAAACTCTCAGGTAAAGGTGGGAGGTGAGCCAAGTGGATTATGGGAATATGGTGGCTGTTGCCTATGTGATGTCACGGTTTTGGGGGTGGGGTCCTGTTACCAGCAGTATGCTCCTTGTGTCCCTAGACCCTTCAGGACTTCTATCATGAAGGGGTATTGAATTTTGTCAAAGGTTTTTCTACAGCTAATGAGATGATTCTGTGGTTTTTGTCTTTCAGCTTGTTGATATGGTGGGTTACATTTATCCACTTATGTGTATTGAGCATCCCTGGAATGAAGCCAACTTGTTCATAGTGGATGATCTTTTTCATGTATTCTTAGATTCTGTTTGCAATTATTTTTTAAAATAATTTTTGAATCTTTGTTCATAATGGATATTGATATATAATTTTATTCCCTTGTTGGGTCTTTGTATGATTTTTTTCAAAATAATAGAGGCTTTGCAAGAAAAAAAATTTTTTTTTTGTTTTTGTTTTTGTTTTTTGGAGACAGGGCTTCTCTGTGTAGCCTGGCTGTTCTGGAACTCACTATGTAGACCAGGCTGGCCTCCAACTCAGAAATCCACCTGCCTCTGCCTCCCAAATTCTGGGATTAAAGGCATGAGCCACCGCTGCCCTAAAAAATTGTTAATGTTATTTCCTGCTTCCATTTTGTGGAATAATTTGAAGAATATTGAAATCTTCTTTAAAGATCTGGCAGAATCCTGTACTGAATTCCATGGAATTTGTTTGTTTGTTTGGTTGGTTGGGAAATCATTAATTACAGCTTCTATTCCACTAGGAGCTCTGGTTTTGTTTAAATTATTTGTTTCTTCTTGATTTAACTTTGGTAGGTTGTATATATCAAGAAACTTGCCCATTTCTTTCAGGTTTCCCACTTTAGTAGAATACAGATTTTTTTTTTTTTAAATGTGTGCTCTTATTTTAATTTGAATTTTCTCAGTGTCTGTTATAATGTTCCCTTGTTAACTCTAACTTTATTCATTTGGAGCTCATGTGTATATGTATGTATACATGTGTATGTATGTATATATATATATTAATTGAGCTAAGAGTTTGAAAATCTTGTTGATTTTTCTCAAAGAACTAACTTTTCATTTCATTGATATTTGGTATTTTTTGTTCTTATTTCAGAGGCTTCAGCCCTGAGTCTGATTATATTTTGGGTGCTATTTCTTACTTTTCAAGACCTACCAGGTATTCCACTGAGTTAATATCATGAAATCTCTCCCTGTTTTTGGACGTAGAGCCTTAGGTCTATGAACTTGTCCCTTAGGATTGCCTTTATCGGTGTCCTATTTTATGTATGTTGAGTTTTAATTTTCAGTTCCTAAAAGGTTCTAACTTAATTCTCTGTTTCTGTCTTGACTCTATTTGCCTAATAGTGAGTTTCTTCAGTTTTCATGCATTTGAATACTTTTTACAGTTTCCGTGGTTGTTGATAGCCAGCTTGGATTCCTGGTGGTCAGATAGCATACATACTGTTATTTGCGTTTGTGTCTGAATGTGTGGCCAATTTTGGAAATTTCCATGATCTGCTTAAACACAAGTCTATTTTTTAGTGTTTGGGTAGAAAGCTCCATAGATGTCTGCTAAATCCAGTTGATTTATGACACTATTTAGCTCTAGCATTTCTTTGTTCAGTTTCTGTCTGGACGGCATGCCAATTGTCAAGAGTGGAATAGTAAAGTCATCTACTATCGTTGCTACTACCATTTCGTAAGGGTCAACATGGGATTTAGCTAGAGCTCTATTTCTTTTATGAACTTGGGTGCCCTTGTGTTTGGTACATAAATAATCGTAATACCATCTTGGTGGATTTTTTCCTCAATGAATATGTAGTGTCCTTCATTATTCCTTCTGTTCAGTTTTGGCTTGAAGTCTATTTTGTGAGATATTAAAACAGCTATACCTGCTTGGTTCTTGAGTCCTTTTGCTTGAAACATCTTTTTCTAACCCCTACTCTAAAGTGATATCTAACCTTGATGGTGTGGGGTGTTTTTGATGCAGCAAAAAGTCAGATCTTTTTTTTCTTTCTTTTTATTTGATTGTTTGTTTAATTTTTTTTTTTTTTAAATATCTTACACCGGGCAGTGGTGGCGCACGCCTTTAATCCCAACACTTGGGAGGCAGAGGCAGGCGATTTCTGAGTTCGAGGCCAGCCTGGTCTACAGAGTGAGTTCCAGGACAGCTTGGGCTACATAGAGAAACCTTGTCTTGAAAGACAAAAATAAAATAAAATAAAATAAAAAACCCAAGTCTTACTATATACCTCTATATTCTTACTATATTCCACATATCATGGAACTTACTATGTAGAGCAGGCTGGCCTGGAGCTTCCAGAGATCTGCCTGCCTCTGCCTCCCAAGTACTAGGGTTAAGGGTGTGTTCCATATTCTTGGCCATATTCTTTTTCTAATTCAAGCTGTTAGTCTATGTCTGTTTACTGGGGAATTGAGACCATTGATACTAAGAGTTATTAATGAGCAGTGTTTATTGATTCCTGTTATTTTGTTGTTGTGCTATGAGTTTTCCTGCCTTTCAATTACTATTCTGGGATGTTTTATTCCTTGTGTCTTATTTAGCTCTCATCAGACTGAACTTTTATTGCTAGACTCTTCAGTAGAGCTGGATTGGTAGACAGAATTAGTTATATATTTTTTAATATTCTAGGATGTTTTTCTTTTTCATTTAATTGTATTTGATATTTTGCATGTGGTAGCATTGTGGGTGGGTATCTGTTGTCTCTTAGAGCTTGTAGAACAACTGTTCAGTCCCTTCTGGATTTCAGAATTTCTACTGAAAGTCAAGTGTTTGAACCTGCCTTTATATGTGACTTTATTCGGGATTAAAGGCATGTGACAACACCACCCAGATACTGGTTGGATATTCTATTCTTTGGCTGCTGTTGCCCATTCTGGATTCTAACCAACTCTGGTGATTCTGGGGTCCCTTGTAGAGGTGCTTCTGATGGTTGGTGGTTACACAAAATAAAAGGCTAGAGTGAAAGGAAAAGCTAAATGGGGTATTGGAAACAACTGGGGGACCCTTGACCAACTGTAGGAGGCATAGTCCCCAGAGAATGGAGATGGGGTGGGAGGAGAGGCTCCTGTAGGTGGGCTGCAGCAGAACTAAGAGTAAGGTTGGATAGACTGGAGCGGAGGAGAAAGGATAATAAAGGTCATCTACTAAAATCCAGCCTATATGGCTATTGAAGGTCCCCCTTAGAGAGTGATTCTGTGAGCCTATGGGTGAAACGGGCCAGAAGGAAAGGCCTAGAGGAGTGCTAGGAGATACCTAGCGGTATCTGCATTAGGGGCATATTACCCAGGGGATGGAGTGGAGGTGGGAGGCAAGGCTTCTGCAGGCAGGCTGCAGCAGGACTCTAGAACTGTAGTTTTGATTAATTATTCAATCACCTTCAGCACTCCATCCATTAGATTTGGCTACGAATGGTACGCCTTCATGCTTTCCACTGTGCCTACAACATGAATAACCTCCAATCAAAACACCGGTTCCATTGCTTTTCCAGCACATATGAAGGGATTCTAAACACCCTTAGCAGAGGTACTATTTTTTGGATGGAGAGGTTTTACTGTAAATAAAGCATGCTAAGATTATTTCTCCCCAAGGATCTTTCTAATCCAAAATACTACTTAAGACCTCATTTGTCCATTAGTTTGTTAATTATGTTCTTATAACTCTACTCTTGATGGAAAAATGTGTGGAAAGGTGTGACATTCTAAACTACTCTCCATAAATCTAAGAAAGAGTATTTATTGAGTCGGCAGATTAATTTCTTGCCACAACCAATTAGTAAAGTCTGCTCCAGGTCGCTTTTTTTCTTTCATGACTTCCTCCCCAAACATCTTCCTCTGCCAAACCTTTTCAGTTACTACCCACACATTCCCTCCAAGATCATTCATGGTTTTGAACCTCTCCCTTGCTGTGAGTCCTCAGTGGAATCGTATTAGGAGTATTCCTATCCTGCTATCTCAGACACAGAGCTCCCACACCATTTAATGTCCCTTTGATTCTCAGTTCTTAGTCATAACTTACTTATCAATCTAGCATTTTTATTCACTAGAAACTGCCAGCAAGATGTACCATCTCTTTAAGAGTGCCCTTCTTCTGTCAGTAGCAGTTATTCATATCATTCAAAAAGAGAGACTTGAATCACTGAAGCTAATTGGAACCCTGCCTTCTTGTTTGGGTGTGTGTTTCCTCCGTTGCCTAGAAGGTCTGGTTTTGTACCCATGCTCATCCTTTTATTTCTTTTTGCTCTCTCTGTACCCGCCCTGAGTCTGACCTTCTCCCAGAAGTCCTATGAGTGCATTTGACTTCCTTTAGAATAAATAGCACAGTCTCCCGTTTCTCCTCAATACTGACTATTAAAAGTGTGAGACTAGATTAATCCTATTTCTCTGTTATACATTTTAACCATTAAATAGGCATTCCCTGACAGCGTTTTGGAGATTTAAGATATACATTGACGTAGAGCAATGTAGAAACTTTTAGGTGATTGGTGGCTTATAAAAGCTCATCAATGGCCATGTCACCTTGCAATTAAAGGTTTCTGTTATTTTTTTGAGGGACTGCAAGGGGTTCTGAGTCATATGTTGGGTCATAAAATGCTAAAGCAAACATTTATACACGTAGGTAAATACTATATTTAGATGGAATAGTTTACAAACTCTTTCGCCATGTTGGTTAATCTTTTGGTCCCCACTCCCTTTTTGGTTCCAGCTGGGTTTGGTGGAGTTTTGAATATGGTTTCAGTTTTGTACAGTGCCTCATTGCTTTGCCCTATGAGAATTAACAAATCCATGGATGTTGGTTTGGTTTCCCAATGGCTCAGCTCTCTTCCTGCTAGTGTGAAGTTGAAGACTGTCTGTCAAATCATGACTAATAATTTTATAAATGTTAGTCATGAAGGAGATAGATGAAGAGGAGCCAAAATGGCTCAGTGGCAGCTTACAACAAGACAAGTCAAGGCATATGTCCTCCAGGATGTGGTTCATGGAGTGCATTCTCTCTCACATACAAATAACTGAATATTTATTTTCTAATTTGCTACAAATTGTGCATGAACGATCCTTGGTATGTTAGATTCTATAATGTTTCTTCTTTCTCTGGTTTGTAAGACTCCCTAGCCTAATTAAATTGCAGTTATTTCTCATTAAATTAAAAATATTTCTATTACTTTATTTATTTATTTTTTTGGTTTTGAGACAGGGTTTCTCCATATAGCTCTGGCTGTCCTGGAACTCACTCTGTAGACCAGGGTGGCCTTGAACTCAGAAATCCGCCTGCCTCTGCCTCCCAAGTGCTGGGATTAAAGGAGTGCTCCACCACTGCCCGGCTTATTACTTTATTTTTTTATGTGTATGGGTATTTTAAAACATATTTTTCTTAATAGTTTGAGAATCTCATACATGCATGTTGTATTTTGATCTTATTCTATTCCTTCTCTTCAATCTTCCTTTTCTTATGCCTTCCAAACTTTGTATACTTTTTAAAATTAATTTTAATTTTTTTGAATTATAATAATCTTACATCATCTCTACCTTCCTTTTCCTCCCCCGAGCCCATCCCTAATACTCCACCTTGTTCTTATTCAAATTTATGATCTCTTTTGATCTGTTTTCAAAGCTGAGCTTTTGGTATTGGATAACCAATTGGGATGCTCTACCCTGGAGAAAAGTATTTCTCCTGCTCTGTGCATCTCTTAGTTGCCTGTACTTCCTTGTCTCAGGTTAAGGGGCCTTGGGTACTCTCCCACGTTCATGTTAGCGTGTGTATTGTTACCATCCTTGTTTAGGTCCTGTTTAGGCAGCCTTGTTGGTGAGAGTTCATGGATGCAGCTTCTTTGACACTTCTAGGAGACCAAGTCTTACAGCGAACTTCCCGTTCTTCGGGCTCTTACATGTTTCTGGTCCCTTCTTTAGTGATCCCTGAGTCTTCAGTGCAGGGATTATGTTGTAGATGTATCAGTTACGAATGGGCACCACAACTCTGAGTTTTGATCAGTTGTAGTTTTCTGTAATGGTCTTCATCTGTTGCAAAGGTAATTTTCTTTGATGAGGGTGAGAAATATTGTCTATGGGTATAAGGATAAATATTTACAACGTAGTTAGGGATTATGTCGTTTTAGTAAAGTGGGGGTTGTTGTAGATTCTCTTCCAAGATCCATGACTTCACTAGCCTTGGGTAGTTAGCTAGGTTTCCAGTACCAGACTTATTTCTCTTCTGTTGGATGAATCTTAAGTACAATTAGAGAGCTGTTGGTTACCACCAAGGTTTGTATGTCATGACCTTAACAGTATCGTGGCTATCATGGTATGCTGCGTGTTGTCATTCATTGGCATCCTAGCTGGCTAGGGTTGCTGGTTGCTTCCCTCTTTGGGCATTTTGCGGGGTGCTTTCTGGTATGTGAAAACCAGTCTTCAAGGAGGAGGCTTTAAGGTCAGATCTACCTTAGGTCCTCTGTGTCCTGTGTCAGAAGTGCATGGTGTCGTCAGCAGTAGGGACTTCCCTTCCACTTTTGGGGGCAACCAAATGGAACAACAATAACCTAGAATGTTTTGAATGTCTCTTGGAAACTATGACCCTCAAACGAGGGATTCTTACACCTGTGTTAGGTTGTTGTTTTTTTTTTTTTTTTTTTTAGATAGTCTATGGCTCCTGGGGAGAGCATTGTGTTTTGCCTTCGTGGATCTGTGTATCACGTGAGTATCTCATGCCTTCACGGTCAGAAGAGGGTATTGGATTGCAGAAGGTTGTGAGCCTACATCTGTGGGTTGTCGGAATCAAATCCCAGTCTTCTAGAAGAACAACCAGTGCTCTTAACTGATGAGTCATTTCTCCAGTCCCATAGCTACCATTAATGTAATCATGCTCTTCACGCATCTGTTTTCTTCTCTCAAAAAAACATGGTTAAAAGAATTACATAAGGTATCTATGTAAAGTGCCACAAACAGAGTGCATGTGCATAATAGGCGCTCAACTTCCCTACTTGCTCTTTATGATATACTAATCTAATCACTTAATTAGGGAAGTTTTATATAGCTATAATTTAACACCTACTTGGTACCAAGCATGCTTTGTGGTAATATATATATATATATATATATATATATATATATATATGGTCCATCCTCTGTAGTTGGAATTTTGAATCAGAGGATTGAACATAACACAGATGCATACATAGTATTAGAAAAATTTATAGCTATCCAGAGTATATACGGACATTGTTTCTTATCACTTCCTCTATAGTGCAACATTGAAACTATTTACCCTGTGAAATGTAGGTTATCTAGAAATGATTTAAAGTATCAAAACTGTATACACAGGTTAAGTCCAAACTCCACAGGATTTTACACAAGGAGTGTGAACATCCAAGGACTTTGGTATTGGAAGGCAGCCTGGAACCAATAAAGTAACATAGTTGGTGTGAAGCAATATGGGTCATTTGATAAACTCACAGTTATTAGTAATTATGACTCTCTTCAAGGTGAAGCAACAGACAAGTGCTTCTCACCTAATCACTGGATGCAGTTAACTGGAGTCCAAGAACATTTCTAGGCAAATAGTTTTCTGAGTTTTTCTTTTTTTTTGTGTGGTGCCTCTGGTGGTGATGGTGGTGGTGATGATGGTGGTGGTGGTGGCAGAGGTGATGTTGGTAGAGGTGGTATTAATAGTGACAGTGATAGAGACTGAGGTAATGTTAGTGGTGGTATTGAGGAAAGAACGAGGCCCTTACATATGCTAGATGGGCCCTCTGTGCCACCAAGGTGGAACCAGATAGGGGAATACTTTTGGAGCTAATTAAAGTTTAATAATTTCCTGGAAATGGAACAGGTAATGTTTGTTTAAAAGTATGATTTTGGGAGGCCTATCTAAGGATTCCAAGTTTGGATGGACCCAGAAAAAGGACACTTTCCAAGAGGGCAACTGGATAAGTAACAATTCATGCTAGATGCCTTTAACATGCTGATTGTTCTCCGGGCTTTGGACTGGAGTGGGAGGGGAGAAGGCTCAGGGCCTGGTTTGCAACTAGAACTAAAACTTAAGGTACATTTGGGACAGGCTATTTACTCTCAGCTCTTTCCTCATCATCTCAAGATACTTATTCTCCGGTGCTATGGTTTGTAACCTTGGTAATGAAATAGCATTCATTACCATTGATCTAGGTCAATTTCACAGCATTAGCACCAAGCAGATGAGGAGGCGAAGAGAACTCTTATGAGGCAACACTAGCAACTGACTTGTCACAAGTGGGGTTGCCCATCACATGTTACCGAGCCGGTTGCAACTTTTAATTTTTAAACATTGTAAATAAGGATGCCATTCATCTTATGAAGGCAGTTGTGAGGCTTACTGTTTGCTTTGCAGGGGGTATTAGTTTACATGTAACCATTTTTAATGAATGATCTGTGAAACATAACCCTAAAACACACTAGACAAATCACACACTAGAAAAATATTCCCTGTAAGCTAATTTTCTTTTTAGATTGTAATACAATGGACAACTGCCCAACAAAATATGCAAGTCACATCCATGTTAAAATTTCTAGTATATACATTAAAAATGAAAGTAAATTTTAACAATGTTTTAAATAAGCAGATAATATCAATGTGTAATCAACATACCTATTACAAAGTTTTAAAATCCCGGTACTTTTATGTCAACTTGGCCACTAAACATCCAACAGTACAGTGAAATGTAGTCCTACTGAAACTTATATTTAATGGAAATCCTATCCTACTCATGTATAAATTTAGATTCAGAAGAATGATATAAAACGTTTTTTTTGTTTTTTTTTGTTTTTTTTTTTTTTTACAATGAGTTAAATAGACATATGTGGCTAGTGGCTACTATTCCAACAACTTTGGACCTACTTTAGAATTTTGCTTGCACGTTTAGAGCAGACTCTAGACTCAGGGACTTCGGTTGAGGTTTATTTTTGTTTGATACACCACTTGGTTAACACTTGTGCTTTTAATATTTTAAAAGCCAGTTCAAAGAGTAAGAGAAAACTTTGCAAGTTTCTTTTGGAGTGTTCACTAAACAATTACAAAGTTTGCTTGTGAATAAATTCTCTGGGCAAAATCAAACAACTTTACAGAAGTAGGTGAATGTGCTGTTGATTTGGAATTAGAAAAATAAGCCGAGGATACAGAGGCTGAATCACTTTTGGCCGCTGCTGCTTTGTATGGCTGTCTTTTAGCTTGAGGACAGATTTAACCTCTGCCTATTAGGGTTAGCGATTTTCACCTTCCTGACAAGCAAACTTCAGAGTTTGCACTTCCCGAGAGTGTACCGAGGTCTTTCACAAAAGCAGGCGGTAGTCGCTGAACGTGCATTGACAGAGATTTAGCTAAAGCCCTCTTCTATTTTTAGCCAGACCAACTGCGGGTCAATTCAAGTTTCTGCAGGGTGAAAAGCGCCTAAATACAAGAGAGGAGGAAGGCTAGATCAAGGCCAGGTATCACTCCAAGACTACACCCCGGAGACGACGCCCACCGAAACTCCACTGGGGGAATTGTTTTTGAGGCCGCTGCAGCCGGCCCCAGCCAGTCCCAGCGCACAACAGGGAGACTCCACTGCCATCTAAGCCCTGAGCGACGTGGCCCCGCCCAGCCCGGACCACGGGGGCGTGGCCATCCTTGGGGCGAGGCGGGGCGAGCGCGGAGGCGGAAGTTCCCCACCGGTTGGAGAGGGACGGCGCAGGCACCGCGAGCCACTTGTCAGCGCTGGTCCCAGGCGGAGGGTGCGCCGCGCCGGTCCGGAGGTGAGTGGCTGCCGGCGGCGGAGCAGCACGTCCTGGTCGGCGAGGGGAGAGGAGGAGAAGCGGGTGCCGGGGTGCGGCGCGTGGACGGGCGCGGGACGGGAGGAGGACGGGGCGCGCGGCTCCTCAGGTGCTCCCGGTGCGCGCGCGGAGGTGTGAGGAGTGCCCGGGCAGGGCGGCGCGCTGCGGGACAGAGCGCCCGGGACAGAGCCGGGGCTCTCGGGGACCGACGCTCCGGAGAGCCGGGCGCACCAGGGGGCGCCCGCCGACCCCGAGGGCAGGCGGCGGAGGGCAAAGGGCAGCACCTCGGCCTGGGGCGCGCCAGCCCCCAGGGAGGCTTGGGCGAGCCGAGGATGGGCGCCTGCACCGCAAAGCGGTGCTATTTTGTTTGCTTGGCTCCCAGGCTACGGGGAAGCGTTCCTTTTCTCCCCTCCCTGGAATCTTTGCAGTTGTGTAACCTGTTAGGGTTACACGTCGGTGCGTCCAGAGCGAAAGCCCACTTAGATCGATCGCGGTCGCCAGTTTTCCCGAAACTGGTGTACTTGTCGGGGGCTTTGGTCAGACTGTGCTTCTGCGGCGTTTGACAATGAGTGGAAAAAGGAAGGGCGTATGGACTGGGCAGAACTAGGAAAGAAAGTTCGTGACTGGGCTGGGCAGGTCTAGGGTGTGATCGCCAGATCCTATCCCAGGTCCGCCTTCTTGACCCGAGGACGTCTGAACCCGCCTGCTACGGAAACTGCTAGCTGGGGAACCTTATTTGGCCAACAGGGCTAGGCGTGAACCCAAGCTGGGAAACGTCTCATCCTCAGCCTTAGCGCTTTAGTCCTCCCACCATTCTATCTCTGGAGGGGAGGAAGAATCTCTAGGTAGTCTTAATTGAAGGGCTTGTCACTCACGGTAGGTAGGTCTCTCCCCGTTAGGCACAGCAAGGCAACTGACACAGAAGTGTGGGAAACCACTTTTAGTCTCCCTCACTAGCAGTAGATGGAAGGCATTATTTAGACTGTCTCTAAAAGAAAATCCGAGACGCTACAGAAATTCCAACGTTTTTACATGTTTGAAAGCAGAGTAAGCTGTTATTTCCTGCCTGCTTGGTTGGTATTTTAGCGTTTGGGCACTAATAACCACGTGGGGGAGACTTGGAAAAGGCCAATAAAAATATTGCCGTTGCTTAAGGATCAGAATATTTTAAGACAAGTGATTCCAAGTGAAGCTAGCAGAAAGGGAATTTAGAGAAGAGAGTGGTCCTGTGGTTTGGCTGAGTTGGCGAATGCTTTAGAAATGTTAATAACAAATGGGAGAAATCAGGAAAGGGGTCCCCAAGAAAAGGGGAGTTACATGGATGTGGGGTGGCACACACCGTACATTCTCTCCTAGGGAAGAATGGGGCCAGAGTACGGTTCGCATAACTTTGACAGTCTTCCCTTGGCACAGTTTTAAAGACTGTGAACTATCAGTTGGTTTACTGATTTATTTGTACTGTATAGCACCATCAAAACTGCCTCTGCTGGTCTTCAGATCCTTCTCTAGCTGGAAGGCAGTGTTGTGTGGCTTGCTATTAACTCCCTACCATTTGGTTTTCCCCTGACCTTTGGCTTCCTGCCAGTCTTTGTATGGCCACAGCTTACTACTGTGGTACCAAAGAAATGTTACTACACAGTAGGTCAGTACTATTATTCCGTCTTAAAAGCTTTTCAGTGTACATTGTCCCGAAACTAATTTTTCTTTAGGAGCTGGATTTCCTTTAAAGTGTTGCCCCGTTTTCCTTTCTTGAGAAGGAGGGGCCCATTTGCATTCTCCTCAGTAATACACGTGCTGATGAATTGACGTGTCAGGGTAGACAATCGGAGTGGATGTAAAAAGTAGTATATTAACATGGTTGATTTACAGTTAGATGAAGTCTTATTTTTCATCTTTTAAATCAACTGAATTAATATACTATATATGCAATATATATGTGATATATTTCTCTCTCTCTCTCTCTCTCTCTCTCTCTATATATATATATATATATATGCTGAGAATTAGAACCAAGGCCTCATGAATGCTACACAGACTTTCTACCTCTGAGATATATGTCTATCCCCAAAGCTTTGGCTTTGTTTTGACAAGTGTTTTGAAAGTAAGTCATACACCTGTCATATTTTTAGATGGAAGAACTGTAGTTTTTTGAGGAGGGAACAATGTTCATTATTCCCAATCCCTCCTAGTTACCAGTAGGACACTCTTACGTCAATTTGAGATTTTTAAAAGAGCTACCCTGAAGTCATTATGAGCCTAAGTACAGCAAGACAGGAAAAAAAAAAAAAAAAAAAAAAAAAAAGCAAACCCGTGCATCAAACCCGTGACGTTCTAAGGCTCCAGTTTAGTTTGCTTACGGCTAACCTTGTATTTCAGTTACGGTTAGTAGAGCCTCATTTACTTACCGGCTTGGGAAGGCTTAGTCTCTGCCTTGCTGGATTATGTATGAGTATAAAAGAAAAAAAAATTAGACTAAGATACCACTTGTTCTAGAATATAGCCCATCATTGCCAATATGAAAGAAAAATAAGACCTTAGGTTCACTTCCCAGCCCCATAAACAAACAACTAGACCAACAAAACCCAGTTTCAGACATGCTTCATACCTAGAAATTCTAAACTGTTACATCAGCAACCTTATCTTTCCTTCCTTGACATCCTTTTCCACCTTTTTTTTTTAAAGATTTACTTATTAATTATATATAAGTACACTGTAGCTGTCTTCAGACACACCAGAAGAGGGCATCGGATCTCATTACGGATGGTTGTGAGCCACCATGTGGTTGCCGGGATTTGAACTCATGACCTTCGGAAGAGCAGTCGGCGCTCTTAACCACTGAGCCATCTCTCCAGCCCCCTTTTCCACCTTTAAACTCCGCCTAAACTTCTGTTCCAACACATCAGATTTAGCAGCATGTGTAGCTACCTGACACACTGAGAATGAAGCAGCTTTAGTTTTAGGGAATCTAGCTCCTAAAGAAAAATGATTTCAGGGATAATGTGCACTGAGGATGAAGTTCCCTTAACTGTGGAAAATACCGTATTCCTCTAGAGGAGACTAGGAGTTCTAAATTAGAATTAGAATAATTAAGTTCAGTTTTAAATAATTTGTTATTTAGCATCCATGAACAGAGCCAGCAGCTATGCAGTCCCTTTTATGCATTCACATGATTGAGGGAAGTGAGATGGAAGGGGTCTTGATGGCTACAGGAAGCCTGAGATGGAGGGAATAGGAAAGTCACCTTAATTACAATTGAAATCTTATTCTGATCTGGTACATATTTCCTCCAATAAAGAGGTTTTTATGTGTGAATCCACCAAATTTGATTTTGCAATGTGGGAGCTGGGCAGATGTCTAAACGTCCCTCCTGAGAGGGAATTGGCATGAGTTTGAAACTGAGTGTTAGTTAGCTCATCGATTCCTTTTCCTCCACTGAAATGAATAAGTAGTCTGCTAGATATGACCGATATGTCGTTTCACCCTATTCCAAAAACCTGAACAGTTTTGTTGGCTTTATAGAAAATGCATTGATATATGAACTTGGGTTTTTAGTAAGCATTTTTATTAACTACCTAATTTTCTTTTGCAGTTTTTTTCACTTTCTAGAACTGCACATTGAACCCTTGGAACCATGAGCAACTACAGTGTGTCATTGGTCGGCCCAGCTCCTTGGGGTTTCCGGCTCCAAGGTGGCAAGGATTTCAACATGCCTCTGACAATCTCCAGTGTAAGCAACCTTGACAGACATTACAACAAGTGCTCATTCACTGTGTGGGTCTGGGAACTGCAGGACTGCATTGTTGAATCCTCTTTTGACCTGTATTAACTTGTTACTATTGCGGAGTTCTTGTTTTCTCCCTCTTAGCAGGTTTGGCTGTCTAATAAAGATGTAGAGTGAAGATACTTGACAAGGACAGCTTATTTAGTTCAGTTTATTTTCAGTTTCTCCAATATTAACAAAACTTAAATAGAAAACATTTAACTGAGGAGCCAATTCTACTGTTTTGAATAGCCCCTACTTTGGGAAATTCTCTGACCTTTAATTTCTTCAAAAGTACTTTTATGGCATTGTCCTATCAATGTTTTAATGGCCCTTTCAGTTTCAAAAACTGTCTGCTAACACTAGTGACCATGACTGGTTTGAGCATTATTTCCTCAACTCACATTCTGGTGGAGGTAATAGTCAGGAGTAAGATGGGAAAGAGCTATTTAGGTCTGTGGAGAGGATGATGGGTGGGGGATCTCCAGCTAGATGGTCAGCCTAGGAGTAATAGAGATTTGACTTTTTACCACATTTGGGATTTAATTGAATGCAATGTGTATGTGTGTGTGTGTGTGTGTGTGTGTGTGTGTGTGTGTATGTGTGTGTGTGGATACAGAGAGGGAGAAGGAAAAGGAGAAGGAAGTTGGGTGAGACTTGCGCTGTGTAGCTGTGGATGGTCTGGAACTTGCTATGTAGATCAGGCTGGCTTTGAACTCACAGAGACATCCTGCTTCTACTTCCCCAGTGCTGAGAGAGAGGTGTGTATCATCATGTCTGGGCTTAGAATGTCTTGATGATTTTGAGAAGGGGATAATTACAATCAGGCCCAGTTTCACTCACCAAGAGGTGATTATTACTATTATTTATTTGTATAACTTCTCTCTCTCTCTCCCCCCCCCCCCACCCCCCCCCCGTGTGCGTGTGTGTGTGTGTGTGTGTGTGTGTGTGTGTGTGTGTATGTGTATGTCCCGGCAGATAGTCTGAGGTGCTGCCTTGGGTTGTGATTCTGATAAGAGGGAACACTGTGTACATACATGCATGCCCTTCCCTGGCACAGAGAAATGCTTTCCTTGTGTAGACAGAGTGCTAATTAAAGGATTTTGAACATACTGATTAAAAGCGACCATGCTAACAAAGCTGCTGAGTTATTTCTGTTCTCTTACAAAAGTGTCTGCCATCTCCTGTGACCTTTTTGGGCCTGTGCAGTGGGGCATGCAATTCATTCTGGACTGGACAGGATTGGGAGGGGAGGGCAGGAGAAGGGAATGTTGGCTCGACTGGGCGGCTAGGCTCTTGGCCTGTTAGTAGCCTTATTTTTAACCCCTTAATTGGTTTAGTTTAAACATGTCCATAACAGTGTCTAATGAAAATTTGTGCCTAATAACATTTATATTATGTCAAGATTACTACTGTTACCAATGTCATACTTATTTTAATTACCTCTATGATCACACTTATTCTGCTTTTTTATATAGAATGGTTGGAATAATTTTCAGTGATCATCAGGTTCTTTAATTAATAGTATTAAGAAGCAGTTAAAACCTGATAGCGTACTTTAAAATGTGTAATTTAATGGTTCTCTTATGTAATGATGATGCATGTGAAAATTCTAGCAAAGTTTGCTACATTAAAATCTTTTAATTATTTATTGTCCTTTGTAATAATATATAATGAAAATGAAAGGTCTGAAACATTTAATCCCTCAATTATAGGGAATATGGGAATAATTATTATATTATTATTTTTACTTAATGAATGCTAATATTGAACAAAAAAAAAAAAAAAAAGGAAAGAAAACCAAACGAAACCCAGAAGCTTGTACATCTTTATTTTTAGAATTCAGAAGTATATAGTTTTTCGATGAGATGTATTGAACTCTAAAGAGTTATTTCCATTCCGTAGAACACTGGGACTTTGGAGTATAAAGCTGTATTTGAGGTAAATATAAGCCACTGTCAAGGTCTTTAAAGTTCTATTTCCCTGAGATTTTGTTGTAGTAGCATATAAATATGCTGTACTGACCTGCCTTGTCAAGAATGTGTACTACAAAATTAACATTTTACCGGACTTTGTCTTTTGTATTGTGTAATGTTTTGTGGGTGGGCTTCTAAGGTAGGCTTAGCAGCTCTGCCAGTGTTTCTAAGTGGTGCTCAGACTGGGACAACAGTATGAACATGTCATTGTTTTCCAGTTTTCTCTCTAAAATGCAGTGTTGCTGCTGGAGTTTGCAGGCCGAGTTTTATGACCCTGTGTTTATTGGAATAGCCCTGAAGCCATGGAATGTGGGGATGGGTTTCATTGTAGCAATGCTGGTTTGTTGGTCTTTGCCAATATATTTTATAAGAAGAAATAGGAGACTAGTTGAACAATTCAAGGCTGTATTTTGTCAAACTGTTTTTTTCTTGGTGAAGTTATAAGAACTTTCTGTGTATGAACATCTTTTCGATTCCAGATCTTAAAGTTGAAGCACTTTGCTGTGTGTCATTATCTGATGTTTGACCCCAGAACGTCTTTTCTGTATTACCAGTGTTTGGATTTCTCCAGTAATCTCCCAGTTCTCCAGTAAACTTGTTTTAGCAGTTGCTTTAGCATTTAGACTGAGGTTAGATTTTTTTTTAATATTCTAAAATAAATTGAGTCTGATTTTCAAGAGTTAGAGGAGAATAAATAGTTATAAGCGCAGACACATTTCAATTGGATTTAAAAAAGTATAAGAAGTAGATCAGTTTCTCAAGATGGAATACAGGAAGTCTTGGCTGGGAATTCATTTACTTGGAAGTTACCAGCAGTCGTCCTAGAAGCTGCTGAAGATACAGTTTTGGGAAATACAAAGTTATATGGTAAGGAAGAAAGGACAGTGCTGTAGTACGGCCTAGTGTGTTACATTTATCACCTGGCAGTATTTGATGAAAGGACAGACATGCTGGTCATGGTTTTCAGTTTTAGTGAGTGTAAATCATCTGTATTTGGAGGGATTTGCTTCTTTAAAAGACATTAATTGAAATGGTTCTTAAAGGATGGAATTTGAATGCCTCCAGTTTTTCTGTCATTTTTCATCGTACTATGATGGTGAGTACTTTCCCTGTCATTGCTTGACTCCTAGTTAAGCTATGAATGCAGTTGAGTACTTCTGCAGACATACCAGCTGCAGTTTCTCTCGTGGAGAACAGACTGAAACACCCTCCAGTCCCCCTAACCTGAGAGGAGAGAGAACTATTTTACTCTGAATAAATGGATCCATTGTTTAAAGCTGTTGAGTCATGGTGCTCAGTTACAAAGTTAACTTAGTTTAGATAACTACGTAAGGTATATTCCACATGTATGTTCACTTGCTACTTTTAAGATGCTAATTGCCTTTTTTGGGGGAGAGTTGTTTCAGAACTCCAACTTTTCTGATGTGACTTTTCTCTTTTGTGGTCACAGATGTCAAGTCACCTTAAGATAATTCTGAAGATAGTTTTCTGTTGTAAAGAAATAAAAATCAATCTATTTTATTACAGATGAGTAATTTTAAAGATTTTAAGCTTGTTTGCTCTTCACAAATACTGGTTGTGTAGGGAAGTTATTTTTAAGAGGAATCTTCCTGGTAGGAAGAAGGACTCTAGGATCTCATGGAGGAAACAATACCGCAGGGCTTGGCTTGTGAGGCGAGTCCTTCAGACCTGAGTAGAGGAGGTTTCCTTGTAACCTGTTCACTTAGGAGTTAGTGTTCCCCTGGAGATGGAGAGGGCTGATTGACGCTGTGGTCTTCCTTTGGTTAGGTGAGCCCTTTGGTGGTGTTGGGCATGGTGCATGTGGATGTGAAGTTGACCTGTTTCCTTTGTGCCTGACATCCTGTTTGTAGTTGTTGTCCTGATTGCCATTTTCTCAGGGTGAGTCATAGGCTGGTCTTCCTTCAGTCTTATGATTGGAGGAGAGATCTTGATAAGATTTCAGTAATCCCGATGCTAATACTGGTATTTTCTTGCATATATTTCTAGAGATAATCTGTATACATACATGTAAATGAACATATACCTCATTAATACAAGAACTAACAGCCACCCGTAATGAGATCTGACGCCCTCTTCTGGTGTGTCTGAAGACAGCTACAGTGTACTTACATATAATAAATAAATCTTTTTAAAAAAAACAAAGAAAGAAATTCTTAGCAGTTTCTTTTTTTCTCTTAATGTCAGTTAACATGTCTTAAAAACAAAACTGCTACAATGCTGTTGCATATGTCATAATTTTTTTTTGTTTGCTTTTTGTTTTTTTTTTGACACAGGGTTTCTCTGTGTAGCCCTGGCTGTCCTGGAACTCACTCTGTAGATGAGGCTGACCTTGAACTCAGAAATCCGCCTGCCTCTGCCTCCCAAGTACTAGGATTAAAGGCATGCGCCACTGCCGCCGCCGCCGCCACCACCACCACCCGGCCGCTTATGTCGTAATTTACGTAAGCAGTTTATATTAGTGAATTGTTAGGTTCTTCCTAATTCTTTTTTATTCACTGACACTGATATAATTTTTTTATGCAAGTGTATACACACACACACACACACACACACATACACACACCACTCCACACACCCCAACACCGCCTCCCCCCACAAGTATATTTATTAAATGAATTCCTAGAAATGGAATAGCAAGTCCAAGACTTGAATATGTTTGTAATTTTGGTTGGTGTTGCAAAATATCTTCGTAGAGACCCGCCTCCTGGTGATCCAAGGTTGTCTTCCTGCCCCTTCTTTACCTGTGCTAGCATGAGTCTGAGCAGACTTTGATCTTTTTCAATCAGATGGGCCAAGTTCCAGCTGTTTCCCCTTTCTACAGGGTTTAATTACACTGTAGATTTCTCCATCTTAAAATGGCTCATTATGTTCTACTTGCAGCTGAGCGTATGCAAGAAAACCCTTCTGTGTTTAGAAATGATATTGGTCATTGTTTAGCGATACCTAGAAAGTTCCTTCATCCAGAGATTTTATTAGTACTTATTTCTTCCATTTGTTTCTTTTATTTTTTTTCCTCCTTAAGATC
Source organism: Montemys delectorum (assembly GCA_019843815.1). Classification (NCBI taxonomy): domain Eukaryota; kingdom Metazoa; phylum Chordata; class Mammalia; order Rodentia; family Muridae; genus Montemys; species Montemys delectorum. The sequence goes on along the minus strand of JADRCD010129685.1, from coordinate 23,225 downwards.
TCTCTGTTTTCACAACTCTCTGGATACATGGCAAAGGATTGTGTGTGTGTGTGTGTGTGTGTGTGCGCGCTTGTGGAGGCCAGAGGTAAACAACCGCTGCCTTCTTCCTCTGCAGCCACTTTGCGCGTGATTGTTTGTGACAGGTCTTTCACTGAATGTGCTGGGCCCGGACTTGGCTGGGGTGACGGTCTAGGACCCCAGGGATCATCTTGTCTCTGCTAGCTCTGGGATTACTGGCACATGCTGTCATAGCTGTTTCGTTCTTTCCTTTTTAAAATGTGGGTTCTGGCCTTACGTCCTCATGCTGGCCGGGCAAACGCTTTACTGGTAGTCATTTCTCAACTCGTCTATCCGCGGCTTTTATGGAGTAGCTTTTGACACAGCTCTGTCATAGCTGTTTGAGCGGTTAAGCAAAGCATATTAAAGAGTTTTGACCTTGTTGTCTTTGGAGGTTCTCTAGCTGCCTGATGAACTGCATGGGTTGGAAGCCCGCTCTGCTGCAGCTCTCTCTGTATGATGTGGTAGGCGCTGGCCGTTCCGAGGCCCTTCATCAGGTGGTGGGTGTAGTAAATTCACCTTTAATGTTCTGCTGCAAAATATTATATGCAAAGAGATGAATTAAAGAAGAATTCCTCGTTTCTGTGAGGAACACATATACACTCACTTGCACACATGAACCTACAGGAACTCAGACACATGCACTCACATGCACTCTTGCACATGCACATATACACACACTTACACATACACATACATTCCCCCCCCCCCCCCCCCGCTAATGGTCCTAAAGTTGATGTAAAAGTAGCTATCATTGCCACAGATACATTTTAATTTACCAAAACTGGAAATATTTATTTTAATAACATTAAAAATTGAACATCATTTACCATTAACTAGACATAGAATCTAAGTTGTTGTGATTGGATTCTGATGGGAATCTGTGCTGTTCTCATTTCTGTTATAGAAGCAACAATGCCAGCTTCTAGGAGAAAGGCTCATTTTGGCTTCTGCTTTCTAGACATTTCTTTTGACGACTGAGCATATACATTTGCTTTAGGCTTGTAGATGGGAGCCAGCACATAATGATAAGACCACACTTCATAGCAAAATGGTTTACTTCATGGCTAGGACGAAGAAATACGAGAACACAGGAGAGACTAACCCCTTGAAGAGTGTACCCCCAGTGACAGATTCCTACCTCTTCCAGTTCTTCTGCCTCCTAGTCATTCTAAGCTGGGTGCTAAGTCTTTAAGACATGGGCCTTTGTGGGACAGAGAAGATCAGAGGGCTCAGTTGATAATTCAGTATTTTTTCAATCAGTTTCTGAGACATTACATTAAAAAATGTAATGTAGGCAGAGGGAGTTTGTGGATATGTTCTGAAAGTATTTTTCCTGTAGGACAACTCTTTTTGGAAAATCAATGTTTTATGTCTTATGTAGGACCTCTTAGAAGATGCTTTGGAGAAAGAAAGGAGTCTGTATGTAAATGTAAGCATTGTTGCATGATCCTGGCTTTAGTCTTTTTTTTTTTTTTTTTTTTTTTGAGACAGGGTTTCTCTGTATAGCCCTGGCTGTCCTGGAACTCACTCTGTAGACCAGGCTGGCCTTGAACCAGAAATCCACCTGCCTCTGCTTCCCAAGTGCTGGGATTAAAGGCGTGCGCCACCACTGCCCAGCAGGCTTTGGTCTTTACCTTGAAGTTTCTCTGTGTTACTGATGTTCACATTCTATGAGTGCCTGGCCCGATCTTTTTATGCTGTTCTTTTTGCATATACCTCTCTCCATTTTAGGTGCTTTTAGTTGCCTAGCCTCTAGTTTCCAGAGTGATAATTTTGATATTTTAGCAGACTAGGGTATTCCCAGAATTGGAGCTTACCCTATCATAGTCTGATTCATGTTCTCAGGAGGACATCTTGCTCAGGCAAGAATTATTGAATCTTACATTTAATACTGTCCTATTTTAGAACTCCAAGAATGTCTTATTAAATTCTTGCTTGACTCCTCTACTATTATGACTCCTCTATTTATGTTTCATATAAGTGATCCCATTTAATACAACTGAGTTTGTAATAGAAAATATCAACTTTGAACTCTTAGAAGTCCTTGTTCTCCGTTCTTCATGTTAGGTGCTCTTTACAATGTCTGACTAGTCAGCTTCACTTGGGACTCCTTCCTTTCTTGTATTAGACTGTAGTGATAGAAATGTGCTAACACTTACTGAGCTCTTGTTTTTGTCTAGGTCCTATTGAAGAGGTTTTGTTCATGTTTAACAGGATATTTAATCCTCATCACATTTCCAGTGGAAAGTGTCTTAATTTTAAATCTCTTAATTTATAGATGAAGAAACATGGGAATTAAATAATATATCCTAAGTCACATAGTAGAATCAGACCTAGGACTTGAAAGCAGTTTAACTAAGTAGGAGTGAGTCTTTTAATCATTTTGCTCTATCACCAGGGACTATTAAGTATGTATGTGCATTTCACAAATAATAGATACTGTAGTGCTGGATGTGGTGGTCCTCTCGAGATAGGGGCAGGTGGATCTCTGTGAGTTTTAGACTATCCTATTCTATATGGAAAGCTTCAGTCCAGCTAACACTATAAATACCGAGTCCCTGACTCAAAGGAAAAAAGAAAAAAGGAAAAAAAAAAGAAAAACCACCACCACCAGCAGCAGCAACAAAGGAGAAGAAAAGGTGCTATAGAATCAAAGGCTTGTGCTTCTGGGAATACTTGAAATTAGTAAGTAAAAGTTGAGAGTAGTTTCCAGAGTCATTGCTCCAAATCCTCTATGAGATTTTAGAAGTGTGGATTCTGTGATTGCTACAGATTGCATTTAGATGCTTGGGATTTGGATTTACACGTTTTAACCAATGAAGCATTTTGATATTCTTTGTTTTTAATATTGTTCAGGGTTAAAATTTCTAGAATATGCCTTAGAAATTCTAGTAGAGCCCTTTATGTCACAAAGTATAGTTTTCCTTTGTGGTCAGTTATGGTTGACTTTGAAAACTCTTGTTTTCAGTGTTGAGGATGGGTAAAGTTTATTAGAGTCAATGAGAGCACTCTCAATGGCTGTGCGTAAATGTCAGCCAAGAGGTCACTGTGCCAGTCTCTATTCTAGGAAGGTTTTCATTGTATCCAAAATCTGTAGAACAGAGAGCTTTCCTGGGGCGTTTTCCTGACCTTTTGAGTGGCAGGTCCATTTGGATAGAGTATTATAAGGAGAGACTGGTAGGTCCTCCAGATAGCTTCTGGCTAGATGGTAATCTTGTGGTCCTGGGGGCAATTGAGAATGATTTTATATATATTTAACCACCCAGCAGTTCTAACTTTGTTTTCTAGTGTTGTGCACAGAGGATACTCATGGCTACATATTTCAGTGTTTTACATAGGTCAGTGAGTTATATTTCTTGAGGAGGGCAAATAGCTTAATATGCTCAAGGAATAGAAAGACCAGTCTTGTGGCATTGGCGTTAGCAAGAGGAAAGCAATTCTCCTCCGCCCCCCCAGATGAGGGGGAATTGTATGATGTGTATGATGCCAGACTGAGAGATAGGAAGTTCATGATAGTAATGAGGATGGCATTTGGGGTGCCAATACGCACAATTTGAGGTTGATTCTGATTCCTTTGAATCAGAGCTGAGCTGGACAGAGTAGATCACTAACTGTGATCTCACCACATCTGTGGGAGAGTGTGCTTGGTAAATTGCTTTTGTAAGAAATTCCAAGGGAAGAATTCAGAATTTTTTTTTAAGCTATGAAGACTGTAACCTTCCAAGGTAACTCTTTTGGAAGTAAAAACATTTTATTATATATTTGTTTTGAGAAGGTATTTATAGTTCTAACATATTCATGATTTTCTTATGGTTATTGATACACTAATTGCACATTTTTCCTTGCCTTAACGTTTTACTGTTACTCAGATGGCTTCTGTTTTCACTTCCTTGTGATATCACGACACTTTTTAGTCTAAAAGAACCGTCGCACACCCATTCAGGAGTTGTTTACAAGTTTTTTTTTGTTTGTTTGTTTTTTCGAGACAGGGTTTCGCTGTGTAGCCCTGGCTGTCCTGGAACTCAATCTGTAGACCAGGCTGGCTTCGAACGCAGAAATCTGCCTGCCTCTGCCTCCCAGGTGCTGGGATTAAAGGCGTGCGCCACCACCACCACCGCCCGGCTGTTTGCAAGTTTTTATGGTAGTGTAGCTAAGAGACACAGTGGATGGTAGTTTGTTTATCCTACATGAGATCTGTTGATATGAAAATGGTTTAAAAATATTATTATTATTATTAATTATTATTCTTCTTCTTTTGTCACGAGTCAGGATTTCATATTGCCCAGGTTGGCCTTGAACTTGCTTTGTATAGGAGAATCACTGAATTTTTCTGATCATCAGTCTTCCTCCCACGTGAGCTCTAAAACCTGTCTATTTTTAAGAAGAATAAATTTAGTTTATTGGTTGATCAGGATTTTTGTAATGACCATTTCCTTATTTCCGATGAGGGTTTAAATAATTTAGTAGTTTTTTACATTTATGAAATTTCAAAGAGATCATTCAGGGTTAATATTTTCTAGGAACAAGCTAATTGATAGTTAATACTTTGATAAACTAAGGAATGTTAATTCCTTAGGAACATTATAATTGGACAAAAGTCATTGGTGTTATATAATGGTAGAAATACTATAAAAATCATAATGCCTGTATTTAGCATAGCAAACAGTTCAACTTCTCACTTTATATTTATTTTTATATAAGATTAGCTTTTTATAAATTCAAAAGAATATTAAGTTTATGAGTTTTGAGATATATTTACAAAATAATGCTTAGAAAACCTACCTAATAATTATCTGAGTTACATTGAATAGATAAATCAATATACCATGTATAGAACATTACTTTTCTTAATTTTTTTTTTATTCTCGAGAGGGGGTTTCTCTGTGTAGCCCTGGCTGTCCTGGAACTCACTCTGTAGACCAGGCTGGCCTCGAACTCAGAAATCTGCCTGCCTCTGCCTCCCAAGTGCTGGGATTAAAGGTGTGAGCCACCACTGCCCAGCTTCTTAATGATTTTATCCTACAATTTAAAGCAATGTAATTGCAGTTAATTTCTATACTCAACAAGAATTTAAGATAACAGATTATATAATAATAAGTATTCAAGTGTTTATGAGCATCATAAATACTAATTGTATTAGGGTTTTTTGGGGGAACAAAACACACATCCAAAATCTTTCACTTTTTCCTTCCCTCTTGCCCCCATAAATATTGACTCCTTAGATTGGCTTATATGATTGCAGGAGGGGCCGTGCAATCCTGGTTGCCTGCACCCAGTACTGGGAGCTAGAGCACCCAGTAGCCGTAGTTCACAGAAGCAGGCGGTGCTGCGGTTTCCCTTTGAGCCTAAAGCCTGGAAAGGGAAAGCATTCATTCTAGTAATGCTTTTACAGCAGTGCTTTTACAGAAAACCATGGTGGAAGATGAGCGACAGAGAGCAGAGAGCTGAGACAGTAGGGGCAGGGACAGGGCACCCAGAATCATCTGCTTCAGGTGGTACTTCCTTCAGCTGGGCCCAAAAGTACCACCAGGACACCCAGTCACCACAGCTTCCCTAGGGAACAATTCAGATTGAAGCCATCCATCAACTGTTTCTAGGACCACCTTCATAGATAGATACACTAAAAACTGTGATTGGGTCATCTCAATCTGTTTTTCAGTCAAGATTATACTTATATGCTCGTATTATTTCTTCATTTATTTTTGTTCACGGGGCTCTTATGGCATTTATATTTTCTCCCAAAATGCCACTTACTAGAAGTTTTTGGTTGCATTTATTTGTTTGCTTTCCTATTCATTTGCTTTTTTATTTGGTTGTTGTTGTTGCGTGTATGTGTATGTGCAGAGCAGAGGACGACAAGGAGGAGTTGTTTCTCTCATTCCACCATGTGAGTTCTGGGATGGACTCAGTAGCGCCAGGCTTGGCAAGTGCCTTTAGCCGAGTCATCTTGCCAAGCCTGGAATATTTTTTGCTGGACTATATTCCATAGGATTTATGTATAGTTACTACTAGTATCAACTCAAAACAGAATGTGGCCGGGCAGTGGTGGTGCACACCTTTAATCCCAGCACTTGGGAGGCAGAGGCAGGTCAATTTCTGAGTTTGAGGACAGCCTGGGCTACTCAGAGACACCCTGTCTCAAAAAACTGAAAAACAAATAAACAAACAAAACCAAAAAACCCCAGAATGTGTATGTGTGAAACTTGACTTATAATTTACACACACACACACACACATACATAAATATATTTGGAGAGCTACAAATCACTGAGCTGTGCCCCAGGTTTCTGACTTGCTAAATGAGGTTAAAAATGGCATTTACATCATTGAATTCTTTAACTTTTTTTTTTTTTTTTAGTGAAAAAGGTAGTTTATTTGAGACCTGGCCGGGCAGTCTGGAAAAGGGAGTAAAGGCAGAGAGAGGAAGGGGCAGAGAAGGACAGAAAGAGAGAGAAAGAGGGGAAGAGGCAGGCCCAGGACACATGGGAAGAGAGAGTGGGGCGGGTTGAGTTCTTCAGAGAACTGATATTTAAACCTACATAAAGCTCTTATAATTAATGTCTGCCATATGGTAAGAACACTGTTAAAGATACCTAACAATTTACATATCTTATATATCAAATACTTATTAGTAGTGACCTAGTTGAAGCACTTTTGAAACAGTGTCTCATAGTCCTCAGTTAATATCTTTGAAATTCAGTTGTAGTTTTCTTTTGGGGAGAGTAGGTGTAGTAGAATCACTCATCCTAATATAAGTACATGCATGCACATATATACACATATCCCCTTACAGCTTGACTTGAATTGCCATGAAGGTTTGTCTGTGTGGTACATGCATAATAATATACATTAGGTTTTCTCTGACAAGAGTTTCCATGTCAACCCAGAGCTAGAGTCATCTGAGAGGAGGGAACCACAATTGAGAAAATGCTTCCATTTGATTGGGCTGTGGTCAAGCAAGACTATATAGCACATCTTCTTACCGAGTGACTTATAGAGGGCCTGGTCCACTGTGGGTATGGATACCCCTAGACTGGAGGTCTGGGTTCTATAAGAAAGAAGGCTTAGCAAGCCCCCCACCCATGATCTCTGCATTGGCTCCTGCCTCCAGCTTTCTACCCTGTTTTAGTTCCTTCTTTGATTTCCTTCACTGATGAACAGTGATATGGAATTGAAACCAAAGTAAGCCCTTTCCCTTTCAAGCTTCTTTTGGTCATGGTTTTCATCACGACAATAGAAACCCTAGCTAAGCTAGTGGTTCATTTTCTTATTGCATCTTTCCTGGCATAAGTTATCAAAGACATTGAAAGGAACCTTGATACCCCTGGTGCATCCAAGTAGATACTCTATACACAGTGATTGGCAGTCACTGTAGGTTTGTTTTGTTTTTCACTTTAAAGTCACATGATATACTATATTCTAATGAGAAGCAGTTACTTTAGGGATTGGTTTTCACTGTGGTAAAGAATAAGTTTAGTTATAAAAGAAAATATGTAACTGAGTTCAGACTAGAAAAGATAAGCAACGTGCCTGCCATTTCTTCTATTGCTTTCCAGGAGTGCTCATGGTCTCAACAACCTTTTGTGTGTAGGTTTCTGTGGCCCTTGTTTCTTGTTGCAGCCACAGCCAGCTAGCTGTATGTGGGATGAGTGCATGACCAAGATGCAACCATTTGTAGACAAATTAGGAGACTGGTATGTGATCACACTATTTGCATGCTTCAAGAAGTTTATGAGGTACGAAGTTCAGCCAGTCTGAACTTTAGTCATGCAAATAAATGTAAATAATTGTTGCTCATTCATTAATTTATTTATTCATTCTACAAATATTTGTTAACTGTGTAATATGCTAGATATTATCCTAGGAAACGGCATAATTGTCTAAATTAAACAAAGGTTTGCCCTCTTACATCTGTATTTAGGGAGGCAAGGAAGACACAATATAGAACATGGTGAAGTTAAACAGGAGTAGAAGGGAGTGGCAGTGGAATGGGCGTTATTAATTTGTAGGTAGTAAGCAAGCAAGGCCTCATACATAGGGAAAAGACATGGAGTTTTGGATTGGCCTTTTAAAAATCAGTTACTGTAATCATATTTTTCTGGTAGTTATAGTATATACAACATTGTCTAGATGTAGTAGACAGAAAGTAAAAGCCAGAGTGTCAGGAGAGGGGGAGGATGCTCAGTTAATGATTGACTGCCTCATGAATGTACTCATTTCTTTTGACACATTGGGCATTGGGACTCTGTAGAGTCAGCGTTGCTACTTATTTTATTTGCTTCTGACATGGTGTAACAGAGTAACATTCCAGTGCAGTAACAGAATCTTAACTTGTCATTTTCAAATTGCTGGTTGGGGGGGGGGAGGGGGAGAGGGAGAGAGGGAGAGAGAGAGAGAGAGAGATTTTTTTTATGTGCTTTGGTGTTTTGCCTGCATATATCTGTGTGAGGGTGTCAAATTCCTTGGAACTGGACTTATAGAAAGGTGTGAGCTGTCATGTGAGTGCTGGGAATTGAACCCAGGTTTTCTGGAAGAGTTTTCAATGCTTTTAACCCTGAGCCATTGTTCCAGCACCTGAGAGTGAGCAATTTTTTTTTAAAAAACAACTTATTTATGTTCATTATCATACAATTTGGCCTAAAAGGTAAAATCTTTAATGGACTTTTCAACATATATAAAAGAACGATATGATGAATCCTGTGTACAGTTCCTGATGTTCAACAGCACATAGCCAATTTATTTTTCTCATTTATTACTCTTCTTTCATTTGAAGCAAATGCTAGCAAGTATATAATGTTAGCTATGCATTTAATGATATACCTCAAAAAGTAAGAATGTTTATTTAAAAATCCTAATCAGGGGCTGGAGAAATGGCTTAATGGTTAGAGCACTGGCTGCTTCTCCAGAGGATGTGTGTTCAATTCCCAGCACCAACATGGTGACTCACAGCCATCTGTAACTCCAGCTCCAGTGTATCTAATGTCCTCTTCTGACCTTTGAGGCACCAAGCATGCATGTGGTGCACAGACATACTTGCACACAAAAGATTCATACTCATAAAATAAAAATAGTGAAAACTTAAAAAATCATACTACTATTAGCATGTTTTACAAATTGATATTTTTCTAGGACCACAATATTTTCAGTTTTTTAGATTGTGACATATATATGTGCACACACACACACAAAACACACACACACACATATATGTATCTTTTTCAACATTTGAATCAGGATTTAGATAACGTTCATAGTATGATATGGTTCTGTAAAGTTAAGTTCTTTTTTTCCCCTGTAAGTTCCTTTTAAACTAGTTATTTCTTAGAATTTTATATTGAATTAAGCCATATATTGAATAACACATTCTTTGGTGGAAAACTTATAGAAAAGTTAAGTGACTTGATATCAGTATTTGACAAATTGGCTAGTTGTTGCTATGTTCATAATTTCTGACTTATTTTGGATTTTTCGTTTGTCTACTACTGTTATGATTAATGCCCATTTTAAAAAACAAAACTGCACACTGAAAAATCATTCTTACTCTTATATTTAGAATCAAGAATTGGTCTATTTATCTTAAATGTTTAACCATGAAGATAAGCTTTTTATTCATTTACCACGCTAAGTCACCTTGAGTAGCACACATTGGGAAACACTGCTGTATTATTAATGCTGTGTCTCCCATTCCTTCCACTCACCTCCTGTGCTGAAATCTAATCAGGTGCCCTAGGAGGGACCAAGTTGAAACCTTAGAAACATTTCCTGTATGTGTCCAGAAACAAGGTACATTTTGTGCAAAGTATGATTTTACCAGCACACCAGCTACTGGGGTTTGTTACCAATATGAGATCCTGGGTTAGCCACCTCAGCATTCTTTTATCTTTCAGGTTCAAATTCCATTACATGTGACATGCTGCTTTACAGAAGGTAAAATAGAAGCAGGAGCCTTCTTTTGGATTGCTATTAAAGTCTTAAGTTTGTTATTAATAAATAGAGCTAGGCAATGACTGGAAACATTTTTCTGTTGAATAGGATTTAGTTTTTTAGGGAAATTAAATTTGAAGATTATAAAATAAAAAAAAAGAGATTTTAAAAAAGTACCTGAAAATTGTGAGAAAGGCAATTCAGTCTGCTAAGTAATTTGAAAATAATGAACTTTGTAGGAAAATAGTATTTCTTGATATACTTTATATAGATTTTTTGTATGCAACTACGTCATATATAAATGGATTGTCATTGTTTGCATTTAAAAGTGAACATATTCTATATAAACAAGTTCTTAAAGTTCTTATGTTCAGGGAATTGTCCTTGTTTTTACACTATGCAGATGAAATTATAGAGGACAAGAAGAGAAAGGTAAAGAGAAGTTACTTGTTACCTGATAATAGTTGTAGCAGTAATCATTGTAAAGATGACTATGGATACAGATTCCATTTGATTATAGCTATAGTCAGTCTCTCTTAGGTATCCTGTTAGCCTTCAAATTTATTTCTCTTAGGCGTCACCATTTACAAATATTAGCATTTTAGAATTTTGACAGCAAGGTATCTTCCCTTAGATATGTGTTATTATTGTGTTGCCATCCTGTCTGATAGCATAGTCTACATTGTATTCATTTCACTCACCATGGGTCTGGATAATAGGATTTTAGGAAATTATGTGGTTGAAATTGAGTGGACCAGAGTTCTGTGTAGTTTATAAGCCTTATGTTTAATGAAAAGCTTGACTTCCAGTGGAGTTTTTAGCTCCCAAACATTAATCATGTGACATATGTGTGGGTAAAAGGCAATTGATTCTGAGTTAGGATCAAGGATGGATAAGTGGCCCTAAGGTCCTTCTCAGGGACAAGGAAGTCCAGTGTGTTTCTTAGTTCATCTCCTAGATTATCCTTTCTATCTGTGTTCTTCTGCCAGGACATCAATTGCATTTCCTATGCTCCAGGTGAGTAGAACCAAGCTGCAGGCTGTTTGTTGTGACTGTCTAATTTGGAATTAGCATTCTCTCTTTAAACAATCTTTACCTTAACTTTTGCACTTGCTAACATGGCTAAGTATTAAAATACTATTTGTCTTTTAACTTGACATGAGCTAGTATAGTTTTCTAAGTAGCCTACAGAGTAAGGCTCTAGGCTAGGAGATAAAAAGAGGACCCTTTGTAAGCCTGGTGTGTTGATGTCTGAGACTGTGAGAAAGTGTGAAACCTGGAGGGCTGGGTTTGCTCTAGAGTTTGACACACACTGCATTTGTCAATTAAGTCTTTTCATCCCTTATGAGTACAAGTGCTTTCTTCCTTTTGGCTGTCAGGGTGCTGGCCTAAGAGATTAATTTACAGAGCCTTTGCAGTGTACTCTTAGAAGAGGAGGTAGGGAGTCCTGTTTGCTGAGTCAGGTGCCCTTTCTCCTCATTCCCTGTGGGATTTCCTTCTCTGTCAGGAAAAGTGGACATAGTTCTTGGAATTTCTTCTTGCTTTGTGTGATAATTAGCTAGATGGAAGTTGTGCAGCTTGAAGAGAAAGACTGCATTTAGATCAGAGATGTCGTCGTTGTCGTTGTTGTTGTAGTAGTAGTTGTTGTTGTTGTGAGACAGCTCTCACTTTGTAGCTCTGGCTGGCCTGGTAATCATAAAGTATAGGATAGGCCCAGACTGCTCTTGAACTCACAGAGATCTGCTAGCCTCTGTCTCTTGAGTACTGGGATTTAAGGTGTATACCACCACACCAGGCCACGCAGATGTCATTTTGAAGCTATCTTGGACTGCTTTTTTTTTTTTTTTTTTTTTTTTTTAACTCTATTTAAAGAAAGAAAATACAGTTATTTCTTTTGAAACGACAGTAGAAGATTCTCATTGTAGCTGAATGTAGTCCTTAATATGTTGCATAAGAATCACTTCAGATTTTATGGTAATGTATTTATTAACCTTCTCGGACACTGCTGCTGTCAGTGGATTTGGAGCCGTTGAAGACCCTAATGTTAAAGAGCAAAATTTCAGTATGAGTTGAATGTAAATATATCACCAAAGGCCATGATGCATGCCCGTCTAAAAGTCTGGGTCTTACAGTCTGGCGATTTGATGCCTCTGTGCTGTTTTGAGGTTTTACCTGTCTTGCAGCTTGGCCTTTTCTTAAAAGACGTGTAGTTTTGAGATGAGGGGCACATCGCTTACATGCGGAGATTCAGTATATTCTTTCTCATGTTACCTTGCCTCTCTTTCCTTTGAAATATTCATTAGGAGTAGAGTCTTGGTTATGGTTTTTTTTTTTTGAGTCATAGTATCCACAAATTGCTTTAACTATTTTATACAACAAAATCATTTATTTGTATTTTGTGTGGTGATGGGAATATTTATATTTTCCTGTAAGTACTTGAAAATAGGTTTTATCGTTGTTTCTTAAGAAATGTGATGGGGGCCGGGCAAGTTCAGTGCCAATAGTAAGACAATCTCAATGAACTGCTTCTTTCCCACGCAGGAAAAAAAGTATAGACAAAACTTGGCAAGGCATAGAAGAGTCTCTGAAAATTGGTCTTACGATGAGTTCAGATGCTAGCAGATAATTGTGGCTCACTCAACACTTACTAAACTCTCATGTTTAGGGCAAGAGGTGTGCGTTATTCCTATTTTTTTAAAAATCGTCATCATTATTATTCTGTGTATGGTGGATGCTTGTGTATGCGCACCGACCATGGTGAGTACACATGTGGAGGCCAGAGGTTGAGTCTGCGTTTCTGCTATTGCTCTCCATCTTAGTGTTTGACATTGGGTCTTTCTCTGAATAGGGATTCCACCACTAGATTGGAAGGTCAGTGATCCTCTGCAACCCTTCTGTGTCTACCTTCCTATGCTGAGATCGCAGGCATGCACCACCATACCTGGCTTTTATATGGACTTTAGGAATCTGAATTAAGCTAGCTCCCTAACCTCTGGTAGACTGTATTCTTAAGCAGTATAAATGATGTAAGAGCAGAAATGTTCAAGAAATACTTTTTGAGTTTTGTCGATTCTACAGGCCCAACACACGTCTTTTAAGTTGCATGTGTCTATTATAGTGTCAAGTCAGCTGGTCCCTCTAGACAAGTGCACCGTCCCGTTGTTACTGATAGTAGTGCACTCTAGCTTGCTGAATAGTGCCTCTGTAATGTGAAGTCAATTTTTAGCTTGTTTTTTTATGTGGCTCCTTAGAATTTGAGGAAATATTTTTCTTGGAGTAATCAAAAGTATTCTTGAATGGAAACAGCCTGGTTTCCTACAGATGGCTAAGGAATTGGTTTTCCACTAATGGTGCTTGCCCAATTTGTACGGTTTATTTTCAGGTTGTCCAGAAACTCCTATTTCCTTCATTTAATTGGAGAAATCTCTCTCTTTTCCTATATGTAGGTGTTAACTTTTTAGTCACTCTTTCCCTAAAGCACTTACAGATGGAAGTTTTTAAGTTAAAAAAGTATAGCTTACTTAGACTTTGCATGGCTTTTAAAAATGCAGTATTATATCTAGACCCCGTCTCTGGCTTTAAATGAGTATCACAGATAGCTATGGAACAGACACATTTTCTTCCCTCCCTCCTTTTTTTTTTCTGATATAAAATTTTACTTCCAAATGAACCACATAAGGAGGACACGGCTTTGTATATGCATGCGAAACTGTCCATGGTAAAGTAAAACTGCATGTTTTGAAGTGCCCCCACCTGTTGTGTAAGCTAGCTGGGAGATGTTTTTGAGGGCTTCTTGCTGAGCATGTGGTCTGCATTCCTCTTCCCCACCCTCTTTGTTCATTAGGCTCTTATTCATCCTAAAATACTTTACTCTTTACTAAAGCACATGCTATGAAGGATTTGCCTTAAGGGCAATTACTTTTCTATGAGTAACATACAGGAAGAGTCTTATGAAGGTAAAGTAAACAGAATACTTCATCTCCTTTTATGGGAAGTAATTTTGCAGGAAGAACTACCGTGTCATCCTTATTAAGAGTCAGGCATTTCATAAAATGGCCATTTGGAATACTACTAAAGGTGTCTTTTCTTCTGTTGATGACATGAAAATAGACCTTGAAGGTTTGGCAGTCTCTCTCTTGGGCTTGTGGGCTGTCTTTGGTCTTCAGGGAATAGATAGTCAAATGAGACAAGTATCTATCCAAGTCACTCTAAATCAGGCCTGTATCAGTCAGAGGACATTCTGTTCCTGGTTTGGGAACTCTACGGCCCCTGGCAGGATCTGTCTGTAGGTTACACAAGAAGCTGTCCACTGGAATGCATGTGTGTGTCTGTGATACATACCTTGGACAGAGTTGCATAGGAGTGTAAAGTAGGGTGTGCATCGAAATAATTCTAGAATTTATTGTTTTATGGTTTGGCTTTCAATATAGCACTTCCTAATTAGGTGCAGAATGTCCAGAATGTTTAGTGGTATCTTGTTACATCTCTCTTAACACACACATGGAAGCATAATCTAAAAATTAGAGTTCAATAATTTGAACAATACAAATGTATAAAATAAGAATTACTTTTAATTTCTGTGCTGTAATATGTACCACTGTCTTCTGTAACTGTGTAGTCTGCAACTTTATTTATCAGGTGATACATAGCATCAGTTTGCTTTCACATTAGCACATAATAGCATCTTTTTGTGTATCAATATTCTCATTGGTAATAATTGTTAGCATAGAGCTTTAAAAGGTATTGCTTATCTTTGCCTAATATACATACATACATGCATACATACTATATCTCTTTGTGTGTAAATTAAAAAAATCAGATGCAAAGTATCATTCTTTTACTGCAATTTTATTTACAATTTTATTTAAAATTGGTAAACATTTTAAAAATGGCCTGTACAGTTTTATGAACAGTGGCTAAAATGTTGTAAATTCTGTTTATAAATATCCCTTTATATACTCCAGTATAAAATAGCATTCTATTCATATTTTTTGCACCCAATTCCTTCTTAAAACAATTCTAGTCTGTGTAGTCCCGAGTCTGACATCTTCAGCGCGCTTCTTAGGAGAAGAGCAAGGCAGAGGGGATAAGAATGTACGCAGCTCACTGCTCAGGATTTGTAATAATTGTACAGATGGGAAATAGTAGCAGCAACAAATACTTACAGCTTGTTTGCTAATCATGGAGTCTAAATGTAAAAATTGATAGAACATCCAAGAAGTGAAGTTCCTGATATAAAATTATATTAATAGACCATTGCTTTTATTGTTACTAATGTTGCACTAAGAAATAATTTGAAAAATTGATTTGAAGACGATTGTAATCAATTCTTATAAGCCTTATACCCAGTTCTTTTATACCACTATGTGAATGTAAAATTTATACAATATGTGATTGTATGTCATTAAAAAATATTTTTATTGGCAAAAGCCATTAGGAAACCTTCCTTTTCATCTTTGTCATAAATCAGTGTATCTATACTGCCTGGGAAGTTTTATGTGCCAGTGTTTGTGTAACATTAACAGAGATTCTCAACTTTGCCTTAGGGACGTGGTCACCTTTGCACTTTGGAAGCATTGTAGTGGTCTTCACTTCCTTCAGAAAAAGTGAGGGATTGAGTGACTGCTGGCCATCCATTTAGCTGGCAATGTGGTGTTCGTGCTGGTGTTGGTTATTGTTTTTACTTACTGGAACCAAGCACCTGAGATAAACAACCGAAAGGTGGAAGCCTTGGTTTTGGCTCATGATTTCAAAGGGTTTGGTTCATGGCTTCTTGGCCCCTTACTCAGAAAATGTCATGGTGGAGCGAGAGAGTGGTGGGGGCTGTTCTTCATGGTAGGCAGCGAGCAGAGGAGGAATGGGATCTAGGGGTCTGGTATAGCTGTCAGAGGTCCACCTCCTCCTTCTGCTAAGTGAACCTCTTACTGTTTCCGTAACCTCCCAAAATAGTGCCACCAGCTGGGGACCAAGTTTCAGACACATGAGCAGTTAAGGGTCATTTTTGTATCCGAATCATGACAGTGCTTGAGACAGGAAAGTAGACTCTTCCAACTCCTTGAGGTGTTCACTCTGGTGTTTGATTAAATCACTTCCCTCAGGCACTTCTTAACTTTGACATTGATTATCCTTAGCTGATAGAACATTAACATTATCCCATTACAGCACTGTTTCCCATTTCTTGTTCCTGCTTAAGTCCTGGAACAGTTTCCTTTTCTTCTTTTGGACCACGAACAGATTAGATATTAAATAATCTCTTAGGAATTTATCTTTAGTGCCAGTTAACTTGTTGAATATACCACTGGCATGTTATGTTGCTATTCTTTCATGGCTTGGAATATTTTTCAGTAACAACCAAGGTTTATAACCCTTATGAGTAGGGAGTATCAGCTGTTCTTCATGAAAACCTCAGTGAGATGAATTCCCATTTTTATCATCTTTAAATATCAGAATCAGGAGACTACCACTTTTATTATGAGAGATATATGTAACCTACTTTAAAATATTTTGTTTCAGTTAATTACCTTGATTTGATAGATTATATACTTATGGGATATAACATGATATTCTGATGTGTGGTGTGTAAACAACATAGATTGGCTGATTTAACATAACATATTCGTCTTTTTTAGGAATTTTTTGTCTTTTTATTTTATTTATTTTTTGTTTTTTTGAGACAGAGTTTCTCTATATAGCCCTGGCTGTTCTGAAACTCACTTTGCAGACCAGGCTGGCCTCAAACTCAGAAATCCAAGTGCTGGGATTAAAGGCTTGCGCCATCACTGCCCGACTTTTTTATTTTATTTTTTATTTATTTTTTTATTTTTTATGAAAGCCCCAGAGAACAAGATTGTCCTTAGCACATGCCACATTTCTATATTCATCACTAAATTCTGGAATTCTCCATTAGTCCATCTTGGCCGTGTCATCTTTGTTTTTGTGAGGCAGTGTCTCTCCCAGGCTTGGCCTCATACTTGTTATTCTGCCTTACCCTTCACATTTGCTGGGGTGATAGTTGAGAGGCGCCATGCTCAGCATTCCTTGGGATTTTACATAACTTTCCTTTCACTACATCACAGTAACTCCCAAACTGTTATCAATTTCCACAAGCAAACTTCTGGCACTTTTTTTTCTCTTAAATCTAATTTTATTTATTAGATGTGTGCGTGTGTGTGTGTGTGTGTGTGTGTGTGTGTATTAGTCTATGTTAGCACACAATTTATTTAATTATTTGAAATGTATGAGTGTTTTACCTGCATCTATGTAGCTGTAACGTTATGTGTGCCTTGTACCTGTTTAGGAGGCCATAAGAGGCCCTGGAACTATAGTTACTGATTGTTAAATTCCAAGTGCCACCATGTGGATGTTGGGAACCGAATCATCCTCTGCCAGAACTACAAGAATTCTGAGTTATCTCTTCAGTACTTGGCATAGTAATTTTTAAAAACACAATTTGCATCAATAATATATGAAAAATTAGTAGAAGTAAATATAAAAGCTAAGAGCAAATAAAAGCTATAAAAATAAACACTATTTTAATTGTTATAGTTTCATTTTTTATAATTATTATAGATAACTTTTCTGTTTTTGTTTGTACAATAGCTGCATGTGTGTGAATATGTTTGCCTACCTCTGCCTCTGTCAAGGTCAGCACCCAGTCTTTTCATTGATGGATCTTTACCTTAATTTTTCAGACATGGTCTCTAAATGATGGACACAAAAATCACCAACTGGTTAGAAGTTCTAGTCAGCCAGCCCCAGGAATCTTTCTAACTCTTCCTCTAGCACAGGAATTACAGACCTATGCTGCCAGACCCAGCTCCTGACAGAGGGCAGGGTCTGAACATTGCTCCTCAAAATTGCATAGCGAGTACTTCACCACACGAGCCACCTCCTTGCCTTCTCTTTCCGTGCTTCTTTTTTTAATTTGTTTTTCTTCCTAGTCTTTGCTCAACCCTTAGTTCTCTAGTGTTTTAAAATTGCATGTATCTATAATTCATATAAATTTCCTAGATATTGAATACAGATCCCCTCATTTGCAAGCTCTATTAAAATGTTAACAAGACATGCTCATATCCCTTTGGCAAAAAAGTTATTGAAAGAATTCAGATGCTAATAAAGTTCACAGCTTTTCAAATAGTTTTACAAGGTTTCAGAGATTCTAAAAGAAACTACTTTTTCCAAAAGGCATAGTAACTTATCTGGAAGGAAAGTCTATTTTTATTTATTAAGGCATGTATAATGACCTCTTTTTATAAAGTTTTAGCATTTACAAAGGTTTTATGTTAAAAATTTTCCTACAAAAGGAAATATACATGGTTTTACCATATAGAAAAAGGATCTAAACACTAAAATACTATTTTTCTTCTATCTCGGGAGCTAAACTATCAATGTTTATAATATTATCAGAGTGTCTCTGATATATTACTGGATGATAGTTTGTCAATAATACATTAAAATTACAAGGGCACCAATTTTCCCTTTGGGAATTTGCCCTACAAACAACTTCACATATAGGGAAGGAAACACATTGGAGATTTTAAAGGAGTATTCTTCATGGGAGTTGGGAATTGTTGTTTGTTATTTTATTAAGCCATGATATTTGAGCTTTTTATATACCTCTCTTTATACAGTTTTCTCAGAGAGATTCTTCCATCATCTATGAAGTAGACCAAGGAAAATCCTCTTACCAAAGTAAACTGTTGTGACATATTTGCATGTGTGTGGGCTGTGTGCCCATGTGGGCCTGTGGGTTTGTGCACCTGCATGCGTTAGGACAGAGGAGGGTGCTCTCTATTACTTTGCCTTGTTTCTTGGAGGCAGGTTCTCTCATTGAAACTGGAGCTTGGGTTTTAAGTCTAGGATGGTTACAGGCATGCTTTTCTGTAATGTTGAAGGTCCAGGTTATATTTGACTTTTTCATAGGTCTGAGGATCTGGGTTCAGGTCCTCATGCTTGCATAGGCCATCTCTCATTCCAGAATTTCTTCTATTACTAGATAAGTCACAGACTCTTAATAATTCTTTTGCATTCATCTTAATTTATCCATTTCTAATTTGAAACCTTAGACTGTTATTTCATCAAATAACTAAGAAAGATTTCTAACTGTAGACTACTCACGCAGTTCCTTATCTTTGTTAGTTCATTTGAGCAGTCTGTTTCCATTAGCTACTGAATAGCAAGGTTGTGATTTTGGCAAACACCAGTTTAATATGCAAGTTTACATCTATTGTATGTAGAACTATAGAAAACTGGTTTAAATTTTCTGTTTTGGAATCACTGCCTTTTTATCTTTATGGGCCATTTAAATTTCCTGTGTTGAAATATTTTATAATATCCCAAATAGTCAGAATTTTATCTGGCTTTACTTCTTTCATTTTCTCTGTAATCATAGTGTAGTGCTAAGTTATTTCAGTGTTTCCTTTTGAAGCTCCATTTATTATTTATTTTAACAATATAAATCTATATACTCTGAACTATGGTCAGATTAAAATAAAAAAGTAACAGTATTTGCAGTCTGACTGAAGAGACTGTGTGATATGCAGTGAGACTCAGGACTTGATGATTGTACTTAAGTAAAGTTATATAATGATTCTTTTTTTTCTGAATGTTTATATTCTATTAATTATGTATTCACTTTATCATCTTCAGATTCGTATATTTATTCTTCAGTATCCATGATATGATTGCTTGCTGCCTTTTTAGGAAAGAAATCTCCCTTTGTCTACTTTGTTAAGAATTCTACTTTATTTCTAGAATGTTCTAAATGCCTCCAAGTTCTTCACTGGACTACTGAATCCTTGAACTGTGCTAAAACCTGGAATCATTTCTTTTACAAACTTGTACTCATGGACTCTAGTTCCTCCTTAGACTTTCTAAACTTCTTCCAGTGAGTCTCTTTCGTGTATACCTTATAAAAATCTCTGCGAGATTTTAAAGATATGGGGGGAAGAACCCATTCACACAATAAGAGTGTTTTTATAGACATATACCACTTAGTATAACACATCTGACAGTTGTCATGTAGAGCTATTTCTCCATATACCAAGCAGGAAGTTTCAGGAGGGTGATGTCTGAGTATCTTCCACGTCTTCAGTTCTGATACTCTAATCTTGTAGACAGCATCGTACCCTACAGATTGAGGACGTAATCCGACAGAACTGTGTGTGTTTGAGATGCTAGTTGTAAGCAGTAGGTTGTTATTTATATTCAGGCTGTATACTAAGGTTCCCATATTCCCCTCTTTGGGTTTGATTGATTTGGTGGAGTGACTTTATTTACCTTAAAGAATATTACGAAAGGTATAGATAGATGGACAGTCAGATGGAAGAGATTGCATATTGTGTACTTTGCAAGCCTACAGCCAGTGGACTGATGATCCATATGTGATGAAGAGTGAGAGTTGAGTTAGTATCTCCAATCTTTACAGGTACTGCATCAAAAACTTCCAGAGTCTGACCTTGTGGTTTCTCCTTCTTACACAATTAAGCACAGTAAAACTTTGGGAAGGAGTTTCCAAGAAACAATGATCACAACAGAGCTTTAGGCTTTTGGCATAGTTTCCTAGGAGCTCCCTAGCAGGATAGCTCCTGTGACCTTTACAACAAGAATGCATTCTATTGGGTCCCTAACAGAGCTTGGGGCTAGGGTCTAGGAAAATGATGTATAATAAGCATAAGAATAGATTCTATTAGTGGAATGTGCAGAATACTTGGTGCCTCTTTCCTAGGGATGAATTCTGTTCTCTGAGAGACAAAGCTCAAGATTATAGCCTGAATAATGCTCAGGAGACTAAGGGGTTCAGGAGGAAGATGGCTTCTAATGGCATAGCAAATGATCATCAGGTTGTTTAACTGCCTTCATGCTGCCATTCTGGGTTACCCGACATCATTCACATCATTCATTTCTTTCATTGAAGAAAAAAGGCCCATGTTATTGATAATCCTGGCTTCTTAAAAACTTACTCTTGTGCATTGTACAGATTATAGCAAGGAATATGAGAAGAGACAGTATCCATACTGTCTCTAGGTGTGCCAGTTTCCAGACATTACCTTGTTCATCTGTCTGGGAGTTCTTTGTAACATTTTTGTGGAAACCTCATTATATAGGAATGATTGGTAATATCTTTGCCTATTTTATGTCTTCCTCTCTCCTTTTCCTTGCCTCTTGAGTATTGGGCTGAATTTTTTAGCTCTTTATTCACGCTTTGGTCTTTCTAGTGATCACCCCTCATTCTGGTGCTGTCTCTGGTCTCTGAATCATCAGTCATCTCAGAAATTGACAAAAGCCATTCCTACCAACTTAGAAGCTCAAAGACTGGATTTTAAAAGCTTTCTGTCAGAAAGCATAGATGAAGACAAATATCTATTTCATAGTATCACAGTTTAATCAAGTGCGTGAAAACCATTACAGTGTTCAGTAGAGTGACTTTAGTCCATTATTATATTCCTAAAAGCAGTTTTTATATTTTTAACTCATTCTTTGGAAATGTCATACCTTTATGCATTGAATTTTGATTATATCTATTCCCTACTCCTTTCTACTCTCCCCAGAGGACTCCTCAAATCTCCTACTTCATATTTGTTTTTTTTTAAGAACCTACCAACACCAATTCCAAATATTGCTGCTTCTCTGCACATTACATTGTAGGTCCTATCAGCAGCCACACCTCCAAAGAAAAATGACTCCTCCTCCATCAGCTCTTAGCTGCCAATAGCTCCTCAGGGGTAAAGCCTCATTAGGCTTTCTTCCATTCCTGCAGCAGTTTTGATTGGCTTGATGTTATGGGTGACTACAGTTGCTTGACATTTGGATCCAAATGCTGTGTTAACATTTATCATTGCATTTTATATTATCTTGAAGGTGTGAAGAGCTTTTGTATTTTTCTTCCAGAATGAAGCACACATTCTTTCTACACCATTTTTTTTTTTTTTTTTTTTTTTTTTATGTTTTCAAGTTGGTATATATTCCTTCTAAATTAAACAAGTTGAATGGGATCAAAGTTCTTAGAAAGCAGCGTTGAATGAGCTTCAGTAATTGGAGTTGGTGTTGCTGACTTCTCTCATTGTAGACTTATAAATGTGAGAATTTGAAAAAGAAAAGATACCATTGATTAGATACCTAGATATATGTGTTAATCAGCTTTTTCATTCCTTGGACCAACCACTTGATATTCAAAAATAGAATTTATTTTGGCCTACAGCGTCAAAGGTTTCAGTACATAGTCCTTTGCTTTGTTGTTTCTGGGCCTGTGGTGAGGCAGAACATCATGGATGCAGGCACAAGGGGCCGGAGAATGAATATGCCTGTCCTCGCTGGTTTCTTCCCCTTTCGTTCCAGATAACCCCTCCCTGTCTTGTGTGGAGGAGCGTTCACAGATGCATTTAGACACGTTAGTGATAGATCAATCTAGTAAGATTGTCAATAAAAATTAACCATAACAATATAATTTTAGACTTTCAAATGAAAAAAGGAATATACCAAAAATTGATTTGCGTTAGAGGTGGGCTCAGTGCCAGGCCACTTGCTTTTACATCCACTCAAGGAGATGATTTGGTTTGCAGATGGTTTTGATGGAAGATATGATACCCAGTACTTTTCTTCTTTGATTCTTCCAGTTAAAACAAAACACAAGAAACATAATGCTTATTTGAAAAACAAAATATCACTCCCTGTCTCTGAAATCTGGGAGTGGAGCATGCCTAAGGGAGGGTACCCCTCCCCCAGTCTGAAACTTGCCCTAACTCTCCAGAGAACAGTCAGTGAACATTTGTTATTATTGCAGTGGTTTTGAACTAGAACCATTTTTAGTCCATAAAATGTGTTCTTGACTTAGAAACATTTTGAGGAATCTATTTCCCATCTGAATATTTCTGAGTAATAAGATATATGTGCCAACATGTTAGTCTGTGTTTTGGTCCTGTAATATTGCATAGTATATAGCCAGAGAAATCACAGAATGAAGGTTTCCAAACTCAAATGATAGTTAATATTCTGGCTTCTTTATACCTTGCTTGGAAATTCAGGAATGGACTTAATTAAAATGACCAGTTGAGAATAATAATTATCTAATGAGCTACTGTGTGAATTTCTTAGAAATATATTCTTAATGTTTAGCTTTTTTGATGTTTGTTAAAGAAAAGTTATCATAATGTTAACTCATGAACTAGGAGGGTAAGTTAACATTATAAAAATGAGTCATTTAAAACCTCTTTCTGGCTGATCTTTGTGATTTTTTTTTTTTT
>JADRCD010129683.1:0-10207 GCA_019843815.1 Montemys delectorum | reverse complement strand
TTGCTTCTCCTGGCTTGCTCAGCCTGCTCTCTTATAGAACTCAAGACTACCAGCCCAGTGATGGCAGCACCCACAAGGGGTCCTACCCCCTTGATCACTAATTGAGAAAATGCCCCACAGCTGGATCTCATGGAGGCATTTCTCCAACTGAAGCTCCCTTCTCTATGATAGATGCCATTAAAAGTGGGACTATTTTCTTAATTTATTTTAAACTATGAACATTTGATTAATTTATTATTTTGTGTGTGTGTGTGTGTGTGTGTGTGTGTGCATGTGTGCATGCACACTTTCGCCATTACTTATGATGTTAGCTATGGATACCTTTCATATAGCTATAATCATTCCAGGAGTGCATATCTCTTTTGTCAGTCCTTAATTTTTTGAGATTTGTTGCTCTGTAGAGATGTTGAACTTGGTCATATTCCTTGTATGCATTATTCAAGATGACGGTTTGGTAGTTTTTGTCCTCCAATAAGTTAATATTGTCTGCTCTGTTTATTGATTTATGTTACTTAGTAGTGCTGGAAATTTGGAATCAGGGCCTTGTACATGACAGGCAAGTACTCAATTAGTGAACTATGACTCAGCCTCCATAGTTGATCTATGTGTATATTGAGTCCTCCTTTTACCCACAGGATAAATCACATTTACTTATGGTATATGATATTATAAATATATTGTTGAGTTTGGCTTACTCATGTTTTCTTAGGAATACTTACATTGCATTCATTAGTTGTATTGGCCTTTAATTTTCATGTCTTATGAAGTCATCATCTGGCTTTGGTATCACAGTATGATGGCTTGGTATTAGGAGATTAGAGGTGCCTGCTCCTTTAAATTATTTTTTGAAGAATGTGGGGAGGATTGGCATCAGTTCTTCAAATGCTGTTAGAACTCAGCAGTATGGTCAACAGGTCATAGGCATTTCTCTGGTGGGAGATTTTTTTCATGCAGATTCAATCACTTATTTGTTGGTGGTCCATTCACTTTCCTATATCTTCAGTTGTATCATGTATGATCCTAAACATTCATTTATTTCAGCTAACTCAGTTTATTTGGATAAAGTTGTTCACAGTAGTCTCATGATGCCTCTGCTTTTGAGGAATTAGTCATGATAACTTAACTATTTAACTTACAAATATATTCGTTTTTTTCTTTTAGTTTCAATGAAATTTTTCCAGTTTTACTTATCTCTGGGAAAAAAAGCTAAACTCATTTTGTTCATTTCTATAGTTTTTTCTTTTCTATTTTATGTCCTTATATCTTCATAATTATTCTTTTATTTTCTCTGCTGACTTTCTCCAGTTTCTTCCAGTTTCTTGAAGTATAAAGATGCACTATTTGAGACATTCCTTTATTCACTTAAAAATCACATCTGTTTATTTGAGGCAGATTGAGGTACACACAGGTGGAAGTTGGTGTAAGTCAGTGGATCATGTGATAAAGTTTAATCTCTTTATCATCACATGGGTCTGGACCTTAAAGTTTCAGCTTGGGGGCAAGTCCCTTTAGCCATGTAGCCATATCACAAGCCCACCTCTTCTTCTTCTTCTTCTTCTTCTCCTTCTTCTTCTTCTTCTTCTTCTTCTTCTTCTTCTTCTTCTTCTTCTTCTTCTTCTTCTTCTTCTTCTTCTTCTTCTTTTGCATTAATATATAAAGTAGCTTTCGTACACTCTTCTACAAATGTATTTTACTCAGTTCCACAGTTTTATATAGAATGTTCAAGTTTTCATTCTTCTCTTATTACTTCCATTTTCCTTTTATCTTGTTCTTTGACACATTCAATGTTCAATGTGCTGCTCACTTTCCACATACCTGTATGTTTTCTAATTTCCACATATCTGTAAGTTTGCTAATTTTCCTATGTTATTTATTTTTAATCTCATACAATTGAGTTTAAAACATAGACTTATAAAACTATCCTTATTTTTAGATGCTATGAGGTACACACAAGAGATTCCCCCACTCAAAAATATCCATCAGAAAGATTCTATAGAAAGTCAACAATTTCAGCAAGATGGCAGTCTACAAAATCGCCTTAGAAAAATCATTAGTCCTCTTATACACCACCAACAAACTCTCTGAGAAAGAGATCATGGGCATACTTCCATTTACAGTACCATCTAAAACAATACTATATCTTGGAATAAACTTAACCAAGGAGGCGAAAGATGTCTACAATAACAAAATCAAATATTTCAAAAATTTTATCCCAGAATTGCTCCTGTCTAAGTACAAGGACAAAGAGTAGAACAGAGACTGAAAGAAAGGCCATCCAGAGTCTGCTCCACCTGTGGATCCATCCCATCCATCTGCAGACACACCAAACCCAGACACTATTGCTGATGCCAAGAAGTGCCTGCTGACAGGAGCCTGGTATAATTGTCTCCTAAGAGCCTTACCAATACAAATGCAGATGCTCACAGTCAATCATCAGACTGAACATGGGGACCCCAATGGAGGAGTTAAGGGAAGGCCTAAAGGAGCTGAAGGAGTTTGCAACCCCATATGAAGAACAACAATATCAACCAACCAGACCCACTCTCCCCTAGGGCTCCCAAGGACTAAACGACCAACCAAAGAATACACATGGAGGAACCCATGGCTCCAGCTGCATATATAGCAGAGGATGGCCTTGTCAGACATCAGTGGGAGGGGAGGCCTTAGGTTCTGTGAAGGCATGATGCCCCAGCATAGGGGACTACTGGGGCGGTGAGGTGGGAGTGGATGGGTGGGTAAGAGAAAACCCTCATAGAAGCAGGGGGAGGAAGAATGGAATAGGGAATTTGTGGAGGGAAACTGTGAAGGGGGATAACCTTTGAAATGTAATTAAATAAAATAACATAAAAAAATAAAAAATCAAATCTTTAAAGGAAGAAATTGAGAAAGACTTCCCATGTTTATGGATTGGTGGAATTATTATTGTAAAAAAGACCATCTGACCAAAACTGATTTACAGATACAATGCATCTCAATCAAAATACCCACATTATTCAGAAAAATCCTAAAGTTCATATGGAACCAAAACAAAACAAAACAAAACAAAAAAAAAAAACAAACCAAACAAACAACCCCTCCCCAAACAAAACAAAACAAAAACTAGATAGCCAGAACAATTTTGAGATAAAAGAATATTGGAGAGATGCTATTCCTGACTTCAAGATAGGTTATAGAGCTATTGAAATAAAGGACCATTAAAGTGCCATAAAAATAGACATATAGACCAACGGAGTACCAGAAGAGCCACATGTGCATGTTCATTACCACAACCATGTGATTTTTGATAAAAAGACAAAACTATACATTGAGAAAAGATACTTTATTCAACAAATTGTGCTGGGGAAACTGGATGTTTACAGACACTAGAATAAAATTAAACCCATATCTATCATCCTGAACAAAAATTAGATCTAAATGGAACAAAGACTTCAGTTTGAAACTTGAAACACTAAAACTGCTAGAAGAAAACATAGGCAGTATACTTTATGATATAGGCATAGGAATAGACTTTCTGACCAGGACTCCATTAGCAAAGGATTTAAGGTCAATAACTTACCAATGAGATCTGATGAAACTAGAAAGCTAAGGAAAAAAATCAATACAGGAAAGAAAAATCTCACAGAGTGAGAGACGATCTTTGCCAGCTATATATCTGACAGAGGATTAATAGCCAGAATATACAATGAGTCCCAAAATCAGGGTCAAAGAAACAAATGACCCAATTAAAAAAATTGGCCAGGTAAATAAACAGAGAGTTCTCAATAGAAAAAATAAAAATGCCTAATACTTTCAAAGCAAATTAAGAAAATGCAAAATCAAACAAGATTGTGATTCCATCTCATTCCAATCAGAACGGATAAAATCAACAAAACAACTGAAAACAAGTGTTTTTGATATTTGTGGGAAAGAGGAACCCTCATTCTTTACTGTTGGTGTGGATGCAGACTGGTGCAGCCACTCTGGAAATCAGTATGGAGAACCCACAAAAATCTAGAAATATACTACTATATGACCCAGCTATACCACTCCTTGGCATATAGATGCTCAATAACCTCAGCATTCTACTCCACAGATACTTAACCAGCAAGGTTCCTAGTTCCCCCATTCTCAATATCAAAATTGAAACAGTATGACTCTCCCTTCCATTGATGCATATTGGCTTGCATTTCTTCTTTTTAGCTTCAAATCCTCAGATGTGAGTATGCAACATGGAGTAACCACAGAACCTAAACAAATATAAAGAGACTGTAGATGTGTATATTGAGGGAGGGGAGGGTGAACATGGGAGTGGAGTACCAGGATAAAAGTGATATGAAGTGGGAAATGAAGTAACAGGGAGGAGGGGGATCCAACTGGATGGCAGGACAGAGACTAATATAAAAGGAAAAAAAAATAAGGGCCGAGAGATGCTGTTTGGTAAAACCTCAAAGGCTCATATTAATTACCTAAATTATATACAATATATATATAAATGTATGCACATACACGTTACACACAATACACACATATACACACATGGAAGTTAATTATATATTATGTATAATATGTATACATAAATGTGTGTATTAATATATATGCTACTATATTAAGGTTAAGCCATTTGGGCTAACAATGCTCCACCCAAGAACCATAAACAACAAAAAACAAAACAAAACAAAACAAAAAACAAAAAACAATACCAGGCACATGAAACATCCTTTCAGATGGTTGATCAGGGTAGACCAAGTGACTCCTAAAGCAAAATAGCTTATAGATGTTGCTTTGGTAGCTCTCACGTATCAATGAGATTCTGTTGCTGAAGGCAACATACTTAGGCACAGGACTCCGATGATTCGAGCCTATCTGACCTGAAGTGTCTTTCCTGTGCTCTAGATTCCATGGTTCCAGTAAAAACAATGGAGCTACCCATGGGAGGAAGTAATTAGATAGTTCGACCCAGCTGCAACACCTATGAGCCAGGACAGTGACCACCATGGCTGATATGTATAAAGGTGCGATAAGTGGCATTCACATGTCAGTGGTAACCAACCGCTGTCTAACTGGACTTAAGATCCATTCGACAGAAGGCAAATTATGTCTGATACTGGAAACCTAGCCAGTTCCCCAGGATTAGTGAGGTCATGGACCTTAGAGGGGAAAAATGATTACCATCACTTTTCTAAATCAGTATAATTCTAAATCTTAAACTTACACCCACAGACAGGTGTAGCTACTACCCTCATCAAAGAAGCTTTTATTTCAGCAAATGGAGACCACCATAGAAAAATCACAACTGGACATAATGTAGATATCAATGGATTGTAGGGAGCCCAGCCCCAACAGATAGACATCTACATCACAGCTCCTGCATCTACGGCTCAGGAGTTATTGCAGGAGAAGAGATGGAAATATTGAGCAAGAATACCAGAATTCTGGCATGAAACAGTCTCTCCTATAAATGGCTGCATGAACAAGACCAGAACAAATGCAATGTCAATGTGGACTATTGGAATGTGCAAATAACAATTTCAATGTTAATGAGAAAGTTTTCATAGGGTCCCACTCCTAGACAAAGAATTACAGGGAACTCTTGACTGCTAAGAGAAGGAAAAACTGCCTTTTCCAGGGATGAGTCCTCGTATTCATTGTTCAATGCAGAGTGGTCACCCATGAAATCAGACATGCACAGACAACAAAAATGGACAGCCGTATTTGTGCATACACACATACATACATCTGTGTGCCTGTAACAGTAATAAATAAAAAGAGGCTATCAACTTGGAAGTGGGAGGGGCATGAGAGGGGGATAGACAGAGCAAAAAAAGGAGAGAAAGTAATATAATTCTCTTTCAATTAAAAACTTATTTTTGAAATAGACTTATGAAGTAATATGTTTTCTTGAGCTTTTACCCACTTATATTTAAAGTAGTTACGGATAGAGCTGCATTGCCACTTTTTAGTTCCTGTCTTTATGGATTCTCTTCCTTCCTTCCTTCCTTCCTCCTTTCTTTTTCTGTAGTGGTATGTTTTGATTTCTGTTCTCTTCAGTTTTTAGTCTCAGTGGTTTCCACAAGTTTTACATAAAATATTTCATAGCTACAAAAGCTCACCTTAAGTCAATTAAATTTTGCTTGCAGATTGAAAAAGAACTCTAGAATTTTATACCTTATAGCCTCCCTCATAGTATGCTTTTGTTTCATCATTTATATTTTATATTTATATATTACTCCTTAATGAACCTTCATTTTTCTGTGTGTACCCTAGTATAATTAAAGTTGAATTCTACACTACCAATTCAGTGTTAATGCACTTTGAATTCGATGGTAGCAGCTACCTTGTCAGCGACTTTTATGTGTTAAAATGTTAGGCAAAAGGTATCTCTGAAACACCTAACACCATTAGGTGTTTTGTCCTAGTATTATTATAGTATATTATGTAACTTGATGAAGTCATATAGATCACAAGGTCCCCCTCTGTCTTCTCATTGTTTCAAGGCAGGCTAGCCCCCAGTGGATAACTGTTCCATATTGCTTGCTATTTGGATCCTTTGGGTGTGCTATTCTGTCCTGGCTTTTCTTCTTTGTCATACTAATTCCCTTCTTGTTCATGTGAACTTACAGTAATAGATACTGATTCATGGTTTTTCTGTTTTTCCCTATCAAATGCTTTACGTAGGAATTCTGAGCCTTCAGAGAGGTGCTGTACCCAGGAATTGACTTTTGCTTTGTGTCTAGTTGTCTCTCAACAGTGTGCAGTATCCAGAGTTAGGCAAAATATACTCAGATTTAGAAATAATTTTTCTATAGGATAGACAGATATTTTAGTTTTCTGGTCAGTATTAATTCTGGTATTCTTTCTGCTCATTGTTAGCAATTCTGTTTCATGAAGCAAAGTTAGCATCTACCATAACTGCAATTCATATGAACTACCTTTAGTTAGTGTTAATTCTTCTTAAATTTTGGATGTTGTCTAGTCTTTACTATTTTATTGAGAATTTTCATTTTTCTACTGTAGCAGTTAGTGAGTGGCTGAGCTGAGATGGTTTGGAATTGCCATCTGGATCCCCTTAGAGCCCAAATTCATGTCCCATTAGAAAATATTCTTGTGGTTAGCTTTAAACTTCAACCAGACACTATGGTAAATTGGATAGAGGAGAGCTAGGAGAACTTGGTCAATGGATAACAATGTTTCATTAGTTAGGCTGAATGAGGGCTGGTGTATAGCACAATAGGGTGAATATAATTAATAACAATGCACTGAGAATCTTGTAGAAGAGAGGACTGTGAATGTAACCACTCTAAGAAAAACACCAGGTCTGAGGTATCAGATGGTTTGATCATTGCCTAATGCACACATGACTCAGGACAAGACATTGTTTTTCAAAAGGTTA
This sequence comes from Montemys delectorum, assembly GCA_019843815.1. Lineage (NCBI taxonomy): Eukaryota > Metazoa > Chordata > Mammalia > Rodentia > Muridae > Montemys > Montemys delectorum. The sequence goes on along the minus strand of JADRCD010129683.1, from coordinate 2,838 downwards.
CAATGGTTTCAATCATAACATGTTAATTTAATAAAGACTTCTCTTAGCCTATAATTCTTTAATGTGTTTCTTAATGTCAAGACCAAACATACATGTTTGTATTATCAACTTATTGCTTATCCCTGTGACCATCATCTACTACTAAAGGTTGATAATTAGTCTTTGACATTTACATTCAATATTATAAACATTCACACTAAAGATTTTTTATGCTTCATGTGTTAATGGATTTTTTTAGCACTATTTTTATCCACAAGACTCTTAGACTTGAGAACTCTGATTTATTCCTTTTTATGCAGAGTATGCTGTGAAGTAGAAATTTTGGAGGTTTCTTTTAGCATCATAGCATTAACATATGACTAGCATACCAAAATCTGTACATTTTTGTGTGTAATATGATAAGTTTAGCTATAACTACTTATTTCTGAAAGTGTTACTGTAATGTTCATCATCTCTAAAAATTCCTCTTACCCTTTATGGTGATGCTGCTGCTGGTGATGATAGTGGTAATGGCGATGTTGGGGATGGTGATGATGATGGTAGTAATGGTGGTAGCGATGGTAATGGTAATTATCAAGGCTAGTTAACTATGGTAACAACCTTTTAGTAAGCTTTGCCATCTTGGCAAATCATTATGCAATATAGTACAAAGAGAAACTTTATTTTGCACAGAGAAATAACTCAGTTGCTTGATGACCTGAAATATGTGGGGTTTATTTGTAATACTGTAATTAACTTTCATGTCCTAATTGGTCCTTATGCTTTGGGGCCTCTGATTATAGAACCCATGACTTTGGCATCCCTTTGAGATGGTCAGATTTCTCTAATTGGATTTGTGTACCATCTTAGTCTCTGCTATGACAATCCATTCTCCTTGTCTTGTGTGAAATTCTATGGTAAACTTGTTTCTGCTTACCTTTTAAGAATACATTTTTGTTTTACCAAAGAGGTTACCAACACACAGCCTTATGATTGCTTTTAATTGAGTCTGCTCATTCTATTATTTTATGTTCAAAATCTTTCCAGAGACATTGAGTAGCAATGCTAGTGCTGACATTACTTGGGCCTTTAGTAACATAAAGACACAAAATGCTGTGAAACCATGTTGTTCTTTCATGTTGCCTTATTCCCCTGTCAGCTGCAATGCTTTAGAACTACTCACCCACTTTCATCAGACATGCCCCTTCTTCATGCCTTGTTTCATTCTTTATGATGTAATTCCCCATGCTCAAGCACATATTGGTGTTGTTCAGTGGCCAGGACTTAGCTTATCTAACAAATAGTAAAAGAGAAGGACAGAAATAGAGTTGCCTGTTAGCATGGACTTAGGCTACTGGCGAACAGATAAGAGGAAGCTCTGGGGAACTGAAGTCCTGAGGAAATGTGCACTGTTGACATGGGCATGCCCATGTAAAGAACACCAGAGCCTTAGACCTATGGAGAAAATGGCAAAGCCTTCTCCCCAGGGTAAAACTTGGAGGGAAAGGGCAAAGTCTTCCCCCTGGTCCATGTTCAGATGTTGACACTGAGCAGAATCTTTCTCCTTTGGGTGTTTATGGCCTGAAGACTACTCCCTGACAGAGGCTAGCCTTACCAAGACTAGCGAAACAGGTCTCCTTGATCTAGATGAACACCATAAGGCCTGCCTAGTTGTTTAGCTATATATAATAACCTCACCTCATGGTTCAGTTGTGTGCAATAACTCCTCCTCCTCCCTGTTCAACTCTATACAACAAACATGCTGATGTTCTGGAGTGCTGGGGTTCCTCCAGCAGAGAGCAGGTTCTGTTCTTTGGAAGCTATGAAAGGGCATTGCACACTGGTGTTCTGAAAGTACAGATGGTTGACTTTATCTAATATGTGAATAACAATTAAGTAGTTCTAACTTTGAGTGTAGGACTTCACATTTTTAAAACTTGTAGGTAATTTTATTCTATATAGCAAATAACTCTTTTTTGAAGTCTATCAACAGTAAGAAAATTAAAAAATTAAAATTTCTTACAATTCATTATCACTGATGAATACATAAACCAAAAAAGCATGCTCTACAAAAAATGTCGTTCATCTATAAAAAAGAATCAGAACCGTGGCACATGGTGCAATATGAATGAAGATTTACATGATGCTAAAAAGGCATAAACATCCAAAACAAAACAAAAAAAAGAACAAAGGTTGCATTATTCTGTCTACATGGGTTATCTAGAGGAGTCAAATTCATAGAGAAGAAGTATTGTATTCTATGAATATTTTAATACAACTTAAAAATAATGAATTTTATTCATATTCTACTAGCTGAAATTTTATTCATTAGACTAGAGTTATAGACAAGATAGAGGTGTAAGGTTCTGAAAGAGCTTTATATTATGCCAATAAAAAACAGAACAAGCTATTGGGAATATTTCTTGTGTTGGACAGAATGCTACATTTTAAGACTGGATGTCCCCTTTTTCTTTTTTGCTAGCATGAAAGATTTATTCTGGAGGAGGCACCATGATTTCTATCACTGTCCTATTTGAAACAGAGAGTTGTTAGTTAAAAGTAGTACAGCCAACATTGTTTGTTTGCAGAAAGTTCAGTAAATGTCTGCAGTTCTTGAAAGCAATTAGGTTATTTAGCAAAGGATATATTGGTTCTGTGGTTAAAGAGAACTTCATAAGCATGGAGTTAAATGCTGAGTCCTTCAAACGGCTCTGTGGTATCTGGAGTAGACAGCAAGTCAACAGAAGCTCATGGCTGTCTTCCTTTGTTTGAAACCGTTGAGTGTGGATGCACCCCTGTGGTGTTTATTACTAATTAGGTTGTATGTGTGCAAAGAAAAAGAATAGCTAAAACTTCAGA
>JADRCD010129678.1:0-17369 GCA_019843815.1 Montemys delectorum | reverse complement strand
ATGTTAACATCAAAGATAAACATCATCTTAAAGTAAAGTTTTCAAGAAGACATTCCAAGCAAATGAATGCATAAAACAAGCTGATGTAGAATTTTTAATATTGAAAAAAATTAAACTTCAAAACAAAAATAATTTGAAAGATATTGGGAGGAATACTACATACTTGGTTTTTTGTTTTGTTTTGGTTTTTGGTTTTTGGTTTTTTTCAAGATAGGGTTTCTCTGTGTAGCCCTGGCTATCCTGGAACTCACTGTGCAGACCAAATCTGCCTGCTTCTGCCTACCAAGAGCTAGGATTAAAGGTGTGCACCACCACTGCCTGGCCTACTACATACTTGTTAAACTAAAAATAGAGTCTAGGACATTAAAATTCTCAAAATGAGTAAGCCAAGCACAGAGGTACTCAAGCTCATTAAAAAAAAAACAAAAACAAAAAAACAAACAAACAAACTACTAGAGCTTAAACCACCAGATCCACTGAAAGTGATGGAAGAAAAAGTGAAGAACAGCCTTGAATGCATTAGCACAGTAGATGATTTTCTGAGGAGGATAACAATAGAGCAGGCACTAAGATCAACAACTATTATATAAGATCTTATGATGGAAAAGGACACTGTCAATAGGGAACAGTAGCTGCTTACAGAAATAGTATTTTTACCAAATCCACATCTAATGGAGGACTAATATCCAAAATAGATAAAGAACTCAGGAAACTAGATACAAAGAAATCAACCAAATTTTAAAAAAGGAGTACAAATCTAAACAGAGAATTCTCAACAATGGAGACTCAAATGATTGAAGCATTGTTTTAAATTGTTCAAAATTCTTAGTTATCAAGGAAATGCATATGAAAACTACTTTAAGATTCTAGCTCAGACCTATCAGAATGGCTAAATTCAATAATACAAGTAATAATACATGCTGGAAAGGATATGGAATAAGGGAAAGAGTCCCTATTGCTGATGGGAATGAAAACAGGTATAGCCACAGAGGAAGCCAGTATGACAGTTCCTCAGACAGTTAGGAATCGACCTACCTCAAGACCCAGCTATACCGCTCTTAGGCATATATATATATACTCAAAGGATGCTCCACCCTATCACCAGGACGTTTACTCAACTATGCTTATACCAGCTTTATTCATAATAGCCAGGAACTGTTAGCAACTTAGATGCCCCTCAACTAAAGAAGGATAAAGAAAATATGGGACATTTACCTGACTTAATCAGCTATTTAAGAATGTGTTTTGAAATTCATGGACAAATGGATAGAATTAGAAAAAAACCTCCTTATTGAGGTAACAGAAGCCCAGATAAATACTGTGGTATATATTGACGTAAGAAGAGTGTTCTCCTTTCTCCACATCCTCACCAACATGTGTTGTCACTCAAAACATCACAAGAATAATCTTTAGGCAAGTAAACATACTAAAATTCTTCTACTCTGAAACCTCTTGAACCAAGTTTCCAAGTTAAAATGACCCTCAGCCATACTATCTTGCAGACTCCTACTAGTATGACCCATTAAGCCACACTTAAACTATTCCACCTATATCCTCTTGCAAAATTCCAAAACCTGAATTCCTCCAAACAAAGGCATGGTTAAGCCTATCATAGCAATACCTTGCTTCTGGTACCAATTTAGAGTTTCGTTGCTGTGAAACAACACCATGACCAAGGCAACTCTTATAAAGGAAGGCAAGCTTACAGCTTCAGAGGATGAATCCATTGTTATATGAGAAACATAGTAGCAGGTAGGCAGACATGGTGGTAGAGGAATCAAGAGTTCTATGTCCTGATCTGCAGGCATCAGAAGGAGACTGGATTCCACATTAGTCAGAGCCTGGGGACCATACTCATTCATATCACCATAAGATCTAAACAGAATTCTTAAAAGAGAAAATTGACATGGCTGAAAACAAATAAATACATTTTCAATATCCACAGCTTTCAAAAAAATGTAAATTATGAACTACTACTCTGAGGCTTCAACTTACATATATCAGAATAGCTAAAATGAATCAGAGAGTAATTGTTCATGCTGGCAAGCACAGAGAGTAAGGTAACACTCCTCCATTACTAGTGAGAGAATAAACGTGTACAGCCACTTTAGAATGAGAATTCAGGGTGGCCATATAGGAGGACAGAAATTCATCAGCCTCGTGATCAATTGGCATAGATCCAAAGAATACTTCGTCCCACTACAAAGACATTTGCCCATATACATCTTCACTGATGTTTTATTCATAATAGAAGGAAACTGGAAACTAATTAGATGTTCCACAAAAAAGAAAATGTGGTGCATTTATACTCTGAATTATTACTCAGACATCAAAATAATGAAATAACAAAAAATCACATGTAACTAGCTGAAATTAGGTAACATCATCTTGAATGAGATGTCCTTGACCTAGAAAGACCTAGAAAGTCTGATATATATATTCCTTTATATATGGATATTAGCTGCTAAGTCAATGATAAGCAAGGAACTAATTTTAGAAGCACAGAGGGTAGGTATACTGTATGGCACTTGGGTGGAGATAAATATCAGGAAAGAGAAATAAATATATAGTAATGGATAGGTTGGGGGACTGAACTTGGAAGTTCAAGGAAAGTAGAGATCAAGGGAAGGAATGGTGAGAGAGAGCTAAAATTAGGAGCGAACTATGGAAATGTACTATAGTAAAGTTTCCTAAAATATATAGATATATGAAAGCAATTTAAATAAAATCACTAAACAATGGAGGATTCAAAGCCCTGACTTACAATTTCTTACTACCATATAAAGCTTCTAGTAACAGGACTGGGTGACTTAAGTGAGTTGTTGGCCAACTGAGTTTCATGGGAACTTCAAAATGACCCCAGAATATTGCCAAGTCTGTAGATTTCTCTCCAGAACTTAGCAACAAGGCCTCATTGATGAAGACAGCACCTATATAAATCATCGAACAATAAGTCAAAATGGTGCCTACACAGAGTCTTCATCCAACATGCTAGCATCTTTGGTATAGGAATCTACTCTTTAGGCTACCAGTTGAGAAATACAAACACCCAGACATAAACCCTGAGACCTGCAGTAGTGGTCTGCCTGCTGGATATGCTGCTACAATGGTGGAACAAAGCTTGTGAGAGTATCCAAGTCATGTTTGATTTGACTTAATACCCACTCCACAAGATAAAACATGTACATGAGAATACTGCTTGGTAAGAAAAAAAAAACCTGAAACTAGATAGCCAAGGAAATTAGGGTGAAACCAAATAATACTACTAATAATGATGGTGATGGTGATGATGATGATGATGTGATGATGATGATGATGATGATGATGATGATGATGATGATGATGATATAGCAACAAATGATTTCTAAAGGAATTCTGCTATACTCATACATCAGAACCTTGACCAGTCATTGTCAGAGAAGCTTCCTGCTGATGTGGATATCAACAAAGCCAGAGAACCCCAGCCAGACAATAAGTAGAGAGTGAATGAAGTTCCAACACTCTACCCTAAATGGAATGTTGCCATCAAATTCTTTCCCTTAGAGCTCAGGGAGCCCAGTTTTTAAAGAGATGAAAGAAGTGAGGGAGCCAGTGAAATTAGAGGTCACCAAGAACAAATACCCTTTAAATAAACATGATTGTCACATATAAGGAACTCAAAGAGACTGAGCCAGAATGCACAGGGCCAGCATGTTTCTGCTCCAGATGGGATCCTAGAGCCCAAACAAGAAACAGACATATTCCCTCATCCTTAGCCAAGAAACAATTCACAAATGAAAATCACTTACAGGTGAAGATTTAGTTTTCTCCAAAGGAGTCTCACTGGGGCAACAAGCTACTCTTAATTGTAGACCCCATACCCAGAAGTAGATGGCCAACAGAAAATAAACTCAAGAGCATCTGAGCAGGTTACTTATAGTCATAACGTCATCCCAGGACCTTACACTTTACTTTTACTATTTTTTAGCTTATTTTTAATTTTTATTTTATTTCATTTTAAGATTTTTTTCATTGTCATCTTACTTCACAGGTTCTTTCTGTGTTTCTTACGGCTTCAAAGTTTAGTGATTTTATGAAATCCATGTGTTTGTCTGATTCTTGTGCCTTCTCTTGGGTTCCTTTTCTTCCGTTTGTTTTGTCCTATTACAATGCTTTAGTGTTTGTTTTATTTTTTATTATTTATTTTATTTTATTCTGTTTTGCTTATTGTTCATTACAAGTCTCTTTGTTTCCTAATGAGAAACAGAAAGGGGATGGATCTGGAGGAGAGGAGAGGTAGAAAGAAACTAGGAGGAGTAGAGGGAGGGGTAATTATAATCAGGATATATTATGTAGGAAAAAACCTCTTGCTATATAAGAAGATACAAAAAGAAATGAAAGTTCTTCAGGGACTAAGGTGAGATACCAGTGGAGGAAAGAGTATGCAGAGCAAGTGTGAGAACAGAGTGCAGGTCCTCACTGCCAATAAAAAGCAGGTACAGTAGCCCATGTCTATAATAACAGCAATTCTAAGGTAATATGGGCTGTATAGACAGAGAATCACTATGACCTCAGGCACAAACAAGCAAAGAGACCCTGTCTCAGACCTGGTGGAAACTGAGGTATGTCATCTTGGGTTGTCTTCTGACCTCCAAATGAGTACAACAGCACACATTCAGATATACTTACAGGTATCAAAATTTATGTCTATGTACACACATCATCATACATGCACATATCATATCCATACAAATCACATGTAAGCATATCCATTTACACATAAACATACTCACACATAGAACAAAAAGTTCTTCAAACAGGAAAGAAATTTTGTATGTATATACATTTGTGATGTTTATTGACTTCATAGATTTTTATTTGATCTTTTTTGGATCTTTATTTTTGTGTTAGAGTACCCTCAAACCAAAAGTATATGTTTTGTAACTAGATTATTTATTGTCCATTTTATTTTATTCATTTTACAAATAAAAACAATAATAGGGTAAGTTCTATTTTTCTCTTATTTTGGGGTAAGTAATCAAGTCTAGGTTATACCCATATGATTCTGTAAAACTGGTTATTTTTATCTCTGAGACTTTATATTCCTAAACTAAGTAGTAATTTATTTATAATTTTCTAAAATTAATATACTTTGTTCTTATAAGTGTTCTTTCTTTCAGTAAGGCTTACAAATAAACTTGGTCTGTGTGAAAGAATAAACATCAAATGTCCAGGTCTTTATACCATGTGTGATGTTACATTTGAAATTACTGTAATATGAAAATTGAATCAAAATATTAAGATAATTGAAATAAAGTCCATGCAATACAATTTTAGAGTCTTGTGTATAAGATTCAATGTGAATTTAAAATTAAATGATGCATGGCTAATATGAAGTTTATCTCCTTCAGTATGTAAGACATTGGTGCCGTAAGTCATCATAGGATCACATTTCTAAATTTTAGTAGACCTGCAGGATTTCAAAATGATGAAAACAAATCCACTCAACTTAATGCTTTATTTCCATTGGAAATCATCTCTTCTTTAAAAAGTAAAGCAGATAAAATGGAAAACAGTTTATGTGTAATCCATACAAAAGTTGTATATAGTGTAAATCTAGCTTCTTATGAACTTTTATTTTTTAATCTGTGACTATTTCATTCAAAGTGCAAACTTTCTGACCACCAACCAGGTGGCATACATCAGCTGATATAAACCGCCCCCCCCCCAACACACATACAGTAGAGGACTGCCGGGTCTGAGTTCAGTCAGAGAAGATACACCTAACCCTCAAGACACTGGAGGCCCCAGGATGTTGAGAGGTCTGATGGGGTGGGTGGTGGATGGTGGGGATATCCTATTGGAGACAGGGGTATGGAGAGGAGTTATGGGATGTAGAACAGTTGGAGGGTACACTGGGGGGGGGAATAAAATCTGGAATGTAAATGAATGAATGAATGAATGAATGAATGAATATTAAATTAAAAAAACAAAGTGCAAACTTTCAGGTTTTCATATTTCAAAATACATTTGCCTTAATATGTGTCTCACCGATTCGCGGTCTCAGAGTGCATGGCATGTAAACCAGCATTAGAGCTGAGAAGTACTCTGCTCACTACAGCACAAACTTCTGCAGTATTGTGATACTATAAACTCTAACATTTCATTTCTTCCTAAGTAAACGTAGTTTGCTATTAATTATCTAGCTATTTACACTATATGATAAAACTGATAACTGGAAATCTTACAGACTTCTCCTCATGCTCAACAATATAGAAGAGGAGACATTTTCACAAAATGATTTCCCGAAGCAGAGTCATTCTACAATTTAATTTCCTTCAATGAAGTAAAGGTCAACGGAAGGCTTTAAGAAACTTAATTTGCATAAAGTATGACTATTGAATATAAAAATAATATAATATAAAATATTCATAATTCAAGCTTTGAAACCCAGCCTCAGGGCTGAAAAAGCAATTATTGTAGGCAATTGCTCAACAATTACAACAAACTTTTGCTTTGATGATATCAACTAATATACTTGCCTCCTGAGAGATTTTTCCATGAACAGAGAGAGACTTCTGTAACTTAGTAACAAACAAATAATTAGCTATCCTTTGTAGTGCATCAGCCGCCCACTTATTGATTTTAGAAAACACTTATCAAAGGCAAATTTAACAAATAACATATTTCTGTATGTAGCTCTACTCATCAAGTATTTCTAAATCAACTTTGAGTGCATCTGCTGATTGTCTCTTAGGCTATCACCAAATTTACACTAGTGTTTTCAAGCACGGTGACCAAGATAGTTCTTTGTTGCCTGTATCCAAATCTCAGATATTTACTTATTAAAGCAGGATGGAAACAGCATTTTATTCATGAAAGTGTAGCACATCTGCTGATGGGTTGCTTCTTAAAATCAAATTATTGTAATGAAAGTGTTATAGAATGCAGTCTCTATTGGGGTTTTCAACTGATTCCCATGCTGTTCCTTTCCAATAATAATAACTAAGAACTCTCTCTATTTCTTAATAAAAAGTCTTATTTTCTTGTACGTAATTGAACATGCAAAAGAGTTTTTACAATGTTATTATTGGTTTTGCCTCATTTCAATTCAGGAACCTGATCCTGTTCCTCTGTCTGTTTACAGTTCTGTAAGGAACAAAATCCTACTTTTCAAGGTGTATCCTGCTTTCAGGTTTCTTCCTACAACATCTAACTTTCAGGTATTAAATTTCCCACAACTCGGTCCCGGCTGTGGCTGCCTTTCCTCAGAGTATCTCTACCCTACAGCAACACAGAGACAGAATGTGACTCCTAGATGTTTTTTTGACTTTGTAATCTCTGCTTAGATGAAAAAAAAATGTGTTGAGAAAACAGTCAATGCTTGAAGGCAGAGAACAAGGGGATGGGGTCAGACATAACAAAGAGTATACAGCTACCTTACAAATGTTCCCTGGGAAATCAGAATGAAATGTTCCAGCCTTCTGTTAGAATAAGTAAAATCAAATTGAGAGGGGGTAGGCATGAGGCACAGGGAACACATTATTTCCTTTCTCATAGCTAGAAGTGTATTTGTATGCACTTGATATGTGCTGGATTGCTAATATGCCTTTTCTTGAATATAATGGTAATCACATCAGTCGTACTTGAATATTCAGATATATTTTTTTCATAATCATTGTAGCATTTGTTTCTCTTTGTTAATTTTATCTTTTTGGTTTTGATTTTTATTTTTATATTTTGGATTTTTATTTTTGCTTTTGTCAAAACCCTGAGAAATCAGAGAACACAGCAGCTGCTACAAAAACTTACCTTTAGTTTGTTCTCTAGCAATTTGATTTCATGTGGACACTGTCCTAGAGCAGTTCTAAGAGTGGTATGCATATCATGCATGCAAGCTCATTTGATTTTTCTACAGCACTTCTCTTCTTAATAATCATAAGCAAGAATAAATTATGTTGAGCATGCAACATATTTTGAGCTAATATTACCACCAAATAATCTTGATAAAAAAGACATATTTCTTATGACTTATTTTCCTGACTTTGTAAGAAAGCTATGTTATGTTTTGCACACATTGCCATGTGTGTATGTGTGTGTGTGTTTTATGGCCTGCAAGAATGTACTAAGATTCTCAATTTTATTCAATAATACGCTGACATCTCCAGGCTTTATATGGCCACATACTTTAAAGTGTGTCTATAATATATGGACAGCCCTTGGTTATGCTGAAGTTAATCACTAATTAATGATCACTAGACAGAAAACTAGGATATTCTTTCATATAATTATGTTACCAGTTTTTCATTTTTCTTGATTTCTGCCTGGTAAAACTATAATCAGAAATGTGCACATACCCACATTCTACCAACAATGCACACTCACTGCTAAGTTTGTAATAATTTATTATACAACAATTGTTTCAAAAACCTAATAAATTCCTTTAAATCTCTCTGTTAGTTAGGGCTTTACTGCTGAGAACAGACTCCATGTCCAAGGAAACTTTTATAAGGACAACATTTCATTGAGGTTCAGAGGTTCAGTCTATTATCATCAAGGAGGGAACATGGCAGCATCCAGAGAGGCATGGTACAGGAGGAGTTGACTACTAGATCTTATTCTGAAAGCTGCTAGTAGAATACTGGGACCCAGGCATCTAGGACAAGGATATTAAAGACCATGCCCACAGTGACACATCTACTTCAACAGGCCTATACCACCTGATAGCGCCACTTCCTGGGCCAAGCATATGCAAACCATCATATCCCTGGCCCTCATGTGTGTTCACACACATGAGTGTATGAGAGCCATACATAAACACAGCATAATGCAAAATACATTTAGTACAACTTCAAAAGTTCCCATAGTAGCATATATAGACAAAAGTTCCACAATTGTAGCATATATAGACAGACACTTATAAACATAAATCAAGACTAAGCTCTACTTTTAAGAAAAGCAAGTTTTTCAGCTCAATCTGCTTTGGTTAATACTTGCTATCTCATTGACATTTTGATCCAACCCATTTCTTCTGTTTTTCATCAAATTTCTTACTGTCAAATCTTATGTTTTCTATGGAGAGGAATGAACTACAATTCTCAAATTTCCCTTTTTAGTTTTAGGTTCTGATCCATATTGTATTATTCTTCCATTTATTTTCTTTATGTATATGTGAAATTTTTGTAAGTTTTATGAGGGATCCCCTTTGTGTGGCGGGGGAGAGGAGTAGTTCTCACACATGTGCATGCTCCCATACATGTACATGTCAGACACTGACTTAGGTGTCTTCCTCAATCACTGCTCATCTCAGGTTTCAAACTGAACCTGGGGATTTCTTTGTTTCTGCTTTTGTCTAGCAATCTAAACAATGGTAAAAATCCAAAAGTAAAAATCTCTTCTGTGATTCATCTAATCGCTTAACTATGATACCAAAGGCAAGGCGAGAAACCTGCTGGGCAAACTCCAACCTCTGAATCTTCATGTCTGATGTCAAAGCTGTCTTCAGATCTCCATTTTTTTTTTCATCTTCGTTGACTGTAACAAACTTCTTTTTCCTGGGATGGTTTCTCCCTTTGTTAGCTTTCTTCTTCAGGTATCCCATGGCTCTGGAATCTTTAACATCTTGGGGTCTCCAAGTCAACTTCAGCTTCACAGCTTATTTCCGTGTCTAAGATCTATACAAGATCTTTTGGGCTCCATCTTAAGGGCTTGAGTCATTTCTGCTCTGCCCTCTGTAGCACTCTGGGCTCTGGTGGACTCAGTTGCATTATGGGTGCTGATCACACCATGAGTACTGGCATCTCTAACATACTGAGGTTTCTCACTGCAACTAGGCTTCACCAATAGCCTCTCATAGCCTCCCTATATGGTGCCAAGCCTCAACCTCTTTGCATGGACCCATCATCAGTACTGGGCCTTAAATTGTACCTTCACTGATGACCTTCCATGGCCTCTCACAATACCAAGCCTCAGCTGCTTTGTATGACCCCTTCATGCCTTTGAAACCAATATGCACCTGGGTGATTCTTACAGATTACCAAGTCTAGCTGCAGAACAAGTTACAACCTTGGCTACCTCTGGAACAAAGCTTCTTTGTGCTCTCAGAAAATACTTCCCAGAAGATTTCACCTCAGTGATGTTGATCTCTTCTTAATCTCCTACTCCAACAGGCCTAACACCTCCTAATAGTGCCATTCCCTGGACCAAACATATTCACACATCACAATCATCTGCCATGCACACTCGTCTACGCCAGTCACGTCTGCAGCATCGGGCGTAAAAACCTGATCAAGGATAAGAGGCGTCATGGCCCTAAAAGGGAGCTTGTGCCTCCTGGATGTGCCTCCTGGCATCTCCTAAAGCAGATGTGTTCCAGATTAGTCTTTCCAATCATCAACACACCCTCATATTTAGGCATAAAGGTACCCCAAGAAACAATTCGTAAATGGCTAAGATTGAGCATTGTTTCCTGGCCAGCACAATGATTCCAATATATCCTAATTCAATTCCAAGCTATCCTTAGCTTGGAATTTCTCTCAAGGAATCTGCCTGTCAGACAGGTTTTGTTCTCAGAGTTAACAACAGAGGTCAAGCTCATTCCTCATTCCTTAGGGCAGCCCCACAATAGTCAGGACTGTTTTACATACTAGAAACTCAAGGACATTAGCTAGAACTGTTAGGTCAGAACTTCCAGGTGCTTCCCTCGGTTGAGACCCAGAGAATTAGCAGGAAATGCCAGATCGGACTATCCTAGTCCTTTTCTCTAGCAGAATCAGGGAATTAGCGTAGGAATACCAAATTAGCCCCAGCGGGAGGGCACCACCACCCTTCCACCCCGCTTCACACCTGGCTACCTGATTCTACCAACCTTGAGGTCACTTGCCTACTTGACTCCAGTCTTGCCCTCTGATCCTATTGACCTTGTTGTAACCCTTGCCCATCTATGTGACTCTTGTCATTCGCCCTGTTTCCTGTATACCATATAAGCCTGCTTCTCACTTTGTGCTCTCTCTTGGATTTGGACTCACTCTTGGACTGGGACCTGCTCTTGAACTTGGACTCTCTTGGACTCGAACTAGAACTTAGATGAACTAGAATACATGCAATCTGCAGTCCCCCGGGCCCAGAGTGCTTGGGCCCGGGGGATGCAGCGCCTATTCAGAGAGGTGCCTACTTTAGATTCAGTGTGTTTCAGGTGGCCTCAAATGTACCTTAATTACTAAGCTGCCAGATTTATCATCTCTCTTTTCCAATGACTGTAAAAGTCTGATGTCATTTTTTAAATTTTTTTAATGTTAATATTTTTTTAGATATTTTCTTTATTTACATGTAAATTTCTCCTTTCCCAGGTTCCCCTCCAAAAAACAAACTAACTAACAAACAAGCAAAAACAACAGGAACAAACCCCTTTTGCCTCCCCCCTCCCCATGCCTGCTACATTCAGATCCTGTACTTCATGTGTCATCTCTACCATCATTTCTTCGCCTATGCCTGACTAGGACCTCGTTTCTCCCTCGGGTTGAGGGAGGCCCAGATCGACTGGCCTGTGGCAATCATCAAACAATTTATGGACAGATTTTCTCTTAATGTACTTTTTATAGTCTTATAGTAATCATCTGACATTTATTAATACAATAAGTTCTGTATTAAATATATATGTCTTAAATATATGTTAAATATGTAAATATTCAATTCTTTAAATGTTCAGTGCTTTAAATAAAATATGAATAATATATAATTTGATAATATTAGCATATGAACATGTGAGAAACATTGAGAATACTTGATCTGATATATAATACTCAACAGTTCATTTGTAAATATGTTATACCCACAATTCATAAGTACATCAAGTTATTTTAGACTTGTGTAAAGTTCAAAGGGACCACTGATAAAACTCTATACTTTGAGGCTGAGAAAAAAAAGCAATAGAATTTTTAATTACTAATTGAATGCCAGGTCATTTATTCCTAGAGAAAAAAAATTTTGGAAATAATATTTTTGGAAGGAGAATTGTTTTATTTTTCATATATTTTCTGTGAAAAGAAAAACGATATTAAAAAGGATTTTAGGCATCATGAAAGAGATGATCGTACAGAATAATCTTTTCCCAAACACATTGTCATAATTTTTTATTTATTCAAAATAGATTCAATTCTCTGTACTTTATCAGATCAAACATCAAACTCCATCTTTTAGACTATTTTAGGCAATGATTATTGATTAAATTAGACAAAATGGGTTATAAGTATCATTTTAAGTGTTATGCTCATAGTTGATTTGAATTTTCCTATTTCGAGGTGACATAATGCACTATGTTGTAACTTAGTATTAGATTCTAGGTTAAACATTCGAGGATCGCTTTACTCCTCTTTCCTACAGACATTTAAAAGAACAATTACTACAGTAAATCTGTAATCTCCAACTTGCTCCTACTATTCCTGATAAATTTAAGAAATAAAATCCTTTTGTTGAGTTTGGGGAGATGGCCCAGTAGATCAAGGCACTTGCTGCGAGTATGATGACCTGAGTTTGAGCTAAAGGAAGTTTGAGTGGAAGGAAAGGAGTCCACAAGTTACCCTGACTTCCACAAGAGCACTGTATCCACACTGATATGCATATGAACTGGCAAACACAGATACACACTGACAAGCACAGACACACACCACACACACACACACACAATTGTTAAAAAAAAAAAAACAAAAACAAAGAAAAAGAACCTTTGAATTGACTTTCAGTTAAGGATGATCCCTAGAGACACAGAGTAAAAATATCTATTCCAAATGCCCAATGTGACTTACAGTGATTTGGTTTATTTTTTTTTTTTATAAAGAACATTGATAACATGTAAGTTCTTCACATCACATCAACACACAGCCATCTGCCTTTGTTTTGAAGCCAAGTAGTTAAATGTCAGTTTGAAGCTGCTGTTGGTGCTGTGTATTGAATCTAAACCAGAAAGCTGTTGTCTTTTCTAGAAACATCTACCGAGAATGGAATTTGTGGATAACTTAATAAGCAGCATATATGACCCTAAGACTTGAACTTCCAAACAACCGTTTAATGTATATTCAAATTATTTTAAGTAATCCTATGATCTCTAATAAGCATGTAAAAACATTAATTTAAAAGCAAAAACCATTTATGTAAAAAAATTTTCCCATGTTCTCTAAACTTTGTACAAAATTTCACTGTCATTTAAACTTTTCTTTCATCCACTTGGTTCCATCCCCCATTAGAATGAGATGAGTAGACAAACATTGACAGCAATAGAGGCTCAAATAGATTTACATAACTGAGCTCTCTGAAATACAGAAGCATTGTAACAAATAATAGATAAATGCTAATAATAAAATAAAATGAATGCTAATAATAACTATTTACTTGTGGTTTTCTTCAGAAAAATCATTGAATTTTTTTGTGAGAATAAATTTCATTGAGTAAAGCACAGTTTTCTTTATTATTATTAGATATTTTCTTTATTTACATTTCAAGTGATATCTCCTTTTCCAGTTTACCCTGGGGGGGGGAACTGTTCCCTCCCCGCTCTGCCTGCTCACCAACCCACCCTCTCAAATCCTGGCCCTGGCATTCCCCTACACTGGGGCATAGAACCTTCACAGGACCAACTTGGTCATCCTCTGCTACACATATGCTACTGGAGCCATGAGTCCCACCATGTGTACTCTTTGGTTGGTGGTTTAGTCTCTGGGAGCTCTGAGGGTACTAGCTAATTCATATTATTGTTTGTCCTAAAGGGATGCAAACCCTTCAGTTCCTTGGGTCCTTTCTCTAGCTCCTTCATTGGGGACCCTGTACTCAGTCCAATGGATGGCTGTGAGCTTCTACTTCTGTATTATTCGGGTACTATTAGAGCCTCTCAGGAGACAGCTATATCAGGCTCCTGTCAGCCAGTACTAGCTAGCATCCACAATAGTGTCTAGATTTGATGATTGAATATGGGGAGGATTACCAAGTAGGGCAGTCTCTGGATTGTCTTTCCTTCAGTCCCTGCTCCATACTTTGTTTCTGCAACTTCTCCCATGGGTATTTTGTTCCCCCTTCTAAGAAGGAATAAAGTATCCACACTTGTTCTTCCTTTTTCTTGAGTTTCTTGTGGTTTGTGGATTGTATTTTGTGTATTCCGATCTTCTGGGCTAATCTCCACTTATCAGAGAGTGCATACCATGTGTGTTCTTTTGTGACTGGGTTACCTCACTCAGGATGACATTCTCCAGATCCATCCATTTCCCCAAGAATTTCATAAATTTATTGTTCTTAAATAGGCATTTGTACTGACAGTGGTTTTTATCAATCTTCAATCCTGTGATAATTTACTAAAAAAAAAAATCTACCATAGTTTAAAAATGGTACTTTCATTTTTTTTTTCACAGAAGTGGACTCTGACTAGTCTGGGGAACTAAGTTGGTATATGAACACTATTCATTTTGGTTTTTGTTTCATTATTCTTCTTTTCTGCTTTTTGGTCCTTAGTAGCTATGAATTTTCCAACAGAGAAGACTAAATTAAAACTGTAAATAACTTCGTCCATGTACCATGCCTCTTGTTGGGTAGGATGGCCAGCTTACCTCAACCCTGGCCAAAGTTTTACATGATCAGTTACATTCAATGGATACAATCATCCAATTTAATACAGAGGTGTATTTCACTGGAGAAAGGATTAAATTTGTATGCTTGGGTATCCTTCTTCCTGGGCAGTTTTGACTATGACACTGCTGGACAACATATCTGCATTCCCACCTACTTCCTTCCCTCCTTCTACCTCCTATGACTATTTTGTTCCCCCTTCTAAATGTGATTCAAGCACCCTCTCTTAGGTCTTTGTTCTTGTTTAACTTCTTTGTGTTTGTAGGGTGTGTCACAGGTATGTTGTGCTTTATGGGCTAATATTCATTTATCAGTGAGTATGTACTATGCATGCACTCACTCAGGATACGTTCTACTTCCATTCATTCGCCTGCAGTATTCACGGTGATCTCGTATTTAATAAATGAGTAGTATACCATTGTACAAATGAAGTTCATTTTCCATATCCATTCTTGAGAGATGTCTGGGTCATTTCCAGATCTTGTTATTACAAACAAAGCTGCTATGATCACAGTAAGGCACACGTCCTCGTTGTATGGTGAAGCATATGGCCAGGGGTGGTATAGCTGAGCCTTCATGTAAAACTATTTCTAATTTTCTGAGGAACCACCAGAATAGAGGGGATGGAGCAAAGTTCCCTGAGCTTAGGATCTGATGATGAAGACAGGGAGGAAGAAAAAGAAATAAGTTGCTGTGGGGTAGCATAGATCATGAGCACATGGCCATGAGGGGCTGGCCTAACGCAGCAAGAACAGCCCAAATGAAATATGGCAAGTGATGTATCGAGGAGTTTAACAGGGAAATAAAAAAAATAGCATAGAGGGCTGATATCTGCCCATCTCTAGTGCTTTAAGGCTTACCATAAATCTTATAAGAGTATTACTGCTATTGCAAATGTTCCAAATTCAGTCTCTAGCAACCGTGCAAAACCAGTAATACCTGATTTTATAACACTGGCTCCAAAGGATCAAACATTCT
Organism: Montemys delectorum; assembly: GCA_019843815.1. Classification (NCBI taxonomy): domain Eukaryota; kingdom Metazoa; phylum Chordata; class Mammalia; order Rodentia; family Muridae; genus Montemys; species Montemys delectorum. The sequence goes on along the minus strand of JADRCD010129678.1, from coordinate 1,802 downwards.
CTGAATTTCAACAACAAATAAAAAAAGAAGAGGCACATAGATACACACACACACACACACACACACACATGCATGCACACAAACACACCACAGAGCAACTAAAAATAAAACTTTAAAAAAGTGTATCTTCAATAAATGAATATATTTGTGGACTAAAATCAATATCAAGTTTTACAAAGTTTTTTTGTTTGGTTGGTTTGGTTGTTTTGTTTTGTTTCTTTTGTTGTTGTTGTTGTTTTTGTCAAATCTGAAAAATATTCTACTCTGTATTAACTAAACACTTTAAGAAAATAGATGTTAAAATAGTATCAGAACTTATATTCAACCTTCTAATTCAAAGCTGTTCTCAGTATTACTTTGCTATCTTGACATATACAATGTATTAAAACATTTAAGCTATAAGGTTATTGATGAAAAGGGTTAAACTTGAGTAACTAATTTTACTTATATTAATTTTTGCTTTGTGTTAAAAATACAAAAATACTACACCTGGAATTTTAAGGAAAAAAATAGATAAATAGATAATTTTATATGTGTTTTCACGAATTACACCCTCTACATATTTTGATTTTGAAACTTTTATATTATAAGGATGTCAGATATTCTCAGTCATACTCTGCCCAAACAGTTGTCATTCACCACCTGCTACACAAAAACCTCCTCAAACTTTTAAACGCTTCTAGAATTATGTAATAAATAAAAGCTTTCCAATTCAGCTAACCAAACTTCAAATGTCACCCACACCTTTGCTTGGCAGCATAAAAAAATATCTCTCCAAGTGTGAAGGTAATAGCATGAAGTTCTATTTCTTATGTTCTCCACATCTGCAAAATCTCTCCTAAGGTATTAATGTGCTTAAGTTATGCTGAAGAGTTAGAGAGCAAAGGTGAGGAAGGAAAACACCTGCTGTGCCTACCTGGAAGCCAAAGTAGTGATCCACAAATGAAGATGTTCATGAAGATCATACTGTGAGGAATGGTGCCAACTGTTAGGAGAAGACTGTGTTTTTCCTCTTAGCATTTGTACATTACTCCCAAGTCATACATACTTCAATCATAGAAACTTCTGGACCCTCCTGTAGTGTCAGCTCCCAGGTGGATCAAACATCTTATTCAATAGCATTGTGAGGACCTAAGTTCAGCTTGGCTATTCTACTTATTATCAGTACAAATTATGGAGACTATCATAAAACCTATTATCTCCCTTTCCTCCTTCCTCCCTTCTCTCCTTCTTTCCTTCCTTCCTTATTTTTCCTTTTTTACTTTTATACTAGAGATTATATCTAGAATTTAAGGCACTGCCTGGATAATTTTGAAATTTTCGTAGTCCTGCTTTTGGGCTTTCATAATAGCCTTGTGACATGTCTGTACAATAAACTCAGCTTCATTTTTCTGTCTTTTCATTGTCATTCTGTTTTTTATTGTTTCTTTTGCAATTTTTATTATTTTATTTATTTACATTCCTCTGGTTGTATCCCCTCTTAATTTCCCCCTCCCACAGTTCCTCATCCCATTCCTCCTCCCACTTTGCCTCTGAGAGAGGGTGCTTCCCTCCCTCCAACAGACCTCCCCTTTCCTCAAGTCTTTCCGGGGTTACATGCATCTTCTCCTCCTAAGACCTGATCAGGCAGACCTCTGTTTTATCTGTGCCAGGGGCCTGGGACTGACCCATGTATTCTCCTGACTGGTGGCTCAGTCTCTGGGAGCTCCCTAGGGTCTGAGTAAGTTGAGGCTGCTGGTCTTCCTGTGAGATTGCTCTCCCCTTCAGCTTCTTCAATCATTCCCCCAATTCAACCACAGGGT
>JADRCD010129614.1:0-15729 GCA_019843815.1 Montemys delectorum | reverse complement strand
AATAAATAACCAAAACTCAGGGGATCTGACCCCATGGCTTCCTTATGCACCTGCTCTCAAATACTATCACATTCCCCCACCCAACACACAAAATTTTAAAAAATAAACTTCTTAAAAAGTAAAAAAAAAAAGTTCTAGTTAGAACTTCAGGTACTATGGTGAATAGACATAGAGAGAAAGGGAAGCTTTGTCTTATCCCTGATTTTAGTGGAGTTGCTTTTAAGTTTCTCTCCATTTAATTTGATGTTGACCATTGGCTTACTGTATATTGCCTTTATTATGTTTAGGTATGCCCTTTGTATCTGTGATCTCTCCGAAACTTTTAACATGAATGGATGTTTGATTTTGTCAAAGGCTTTTTCAGCACCTAATGAGATTAAGTAAAAGGGACGATTCAAGGAAGGATGCTTGAATCTCACTCAGAGGGGGAAATAAGACAGACATTGGAGGTAGACAGATGGGGGAACTGAGTGGGAGAGGGGATAAGACAGGAAAATGGGATGGGAATCAGGAGTGGGGAGAGAAGTAATTAGAGTGGTCTGAGAGAGAGAAGAAAAATTGGTGGGGTCATATATGGAGCTACACAGAGAGTCAACCCCTGACACTATTAATGAGACTCTTCCATGCTTACAGATAGGAGAAGCCTAGTATAACTGTTTCCTGAGAGGCTTCATTCATCAAATGATGGAGAAAGATGCAGAGACCCATAGCCAAACATCAATCAGGTAGAACTCCCGGGAGTCTTCTGGAAGAGTGGAAGATAAGATTAAGCCAGTCTGAGGAGTCAAATGCATCACTAGACCTACAGTGCCAATTAACCTGGGCCCATGGAGACTCACCCAGACTGAACCACCTACCAAAGAGCATGCATGGTCTGCACCTAACCCCCCTACACATTTGTAGCAGATGTGTAGCCTGGTCTTCATGTGTGTTCTGTAACAATTGGAATAGGACTATCTCTGACACTGTTGCTTGCCACTGGATCCCCTACTTCAAGCTAGACTATCTTATTGGGCCTCAGTGGAATAGGGTATGTCTAGTCCTGCTGAGACTTGATGTTCAGGTCAGGGTGATACTCAAGGGAGGCTTCCAACAGGAAGGGGAGGGGGTAATGGGGAAAAGACTTTGTGAAGATGTTACTAGGAGGAGAGGAGGGATGGGGGCTAAGATCTGAGATCAGGATGTAAGGTGAAGAAAGGAAGAAAGGAAGGAAGGAAGGAAGGATGAAAGAAAGAAAGAAAGAAAGAAAGAAAGAAAGAAAGAAAGAAAGAAAGAAAGAAAGAAACTTTATTATGTAAACTTAAATACTAAAATATTAGATAACAATTTTATGGTTGAATTTATATGACCATTTTCAATAAATAAATTTTGGACGTTAAAGATATTGACAATACGGTGTGAAATTTATGTGCCATATTGTAGTTAATGCAATTTCAATATTATGAATTACTTACTATAGGTATAACTGACTTCCCAAAAAGTAACAATTCATACTTTACTTAACTAAAAATAGTCATGAACTGTAAGCTATTTTTATGGGCAAATTCAATGATATCTTAGGATATTTGTCTAAAAAGAATTAGTTTATTACCAATGAATCAAGAAGATGTTATACCTACATAGTAAACCAGAATGCATAGCCATGAATTCTTTCAGGACTGATCTAAACCTTATAACAAATTAGAAATACAATGTACCACGTAAGTGAAGCTACGTATCAAAATTTAGAGTATCTTTGTGCACTACGGCAGCTTACAAATAGCACTTATAGTGCCTCTACAACTTCCCTTTCCTTTTATTAAATATGGATTCTTCTTTTACATAATATATCCTGATGTTTTCCCTCCTTCTACTCTTCCCAGTTCTTCCCCATGCCCTCTTCTACATATATCCATTCCTTTTTCCTCTCTCATTAGAAAAGAGCAGACTTCTAAAAGACAATAATAACATATAACAAAATGGATTATAAGAGAAAACAAAACAAAACAAAAAATAACCCATGGGAATTGGGCAATACAAACCAACACGGAAAAAAAGAGCCCAAGAGAAGGCACAAGAATCAGACACTTATGCATTGGCAAACTCAGGAATCCCGTAAGAATATTGATATGGAAGTGATGCCCGCCTGTAAAGGCCCTGTGCATGCTGCTTAAGTCTCTTTCAGTTATTATGAGCTTTTTTCATTTTAATGGAGAAGGCCTTGTTTTCTGGGTGTCCCCCATTTCCTCTAGGTGTTACACTCTACCTCCTCTGGGATGGGGGTTTCTGAGTCTTGGAGGGATGTTTGATGGAGGCATCTTGCCTCAGGCTGAGTGTTCCATGGTCTCTCATTCTCTCCATAATGTCTTTGTCTTTATAGCTTTTAACATATGTTATTATGAAAATGCACATGCATTTGACCAAAGCCCAGAAGAGAAGTAGGAATCAACATACAACTTTAGGCACCTGGCTACACACATTGGAAAACAAAAAACTAGTTATTGTTCTCTGTCTTGAACATACCACTCTTTTATTGCCATCAAGCTATTCAGTAATTTGTGTAAAGCTAGGTCATATAATTTTGTTGCAGTTCATAAGTATATTTTCATACTAGCCATACAGAAAATATATTCCTTGAGATATAGACATTTGCAAATAAAAGAACAAATGATTGTGTTTATGATACCTTTTTAAATCTGCCACTAAACTGTGAAACAAAATATATTCTGTTGTTCATAAAAATGCACTAAAGAAATTGTCAATCTACACACGTTCCAATAACTAACTTTTCATTAAATACCCTCCCCTACATGATATCAATCAATAATTACTGAGCAGATAAGTAAATCAAGTGTGAAAAACTTTTATATATCTTCTGATTTTGGCAGGATTATATATCTATTTCATTTTTCATAATCATCTCTTAAAACTGTACCCACAAATACTCAACTCTTACTCACAAGTGGCTCCTGTAGTCTTATAGTGAGGCTCTTCCTTAAGACAGGCTCCACAGGAAGAAATGAGTTGGACAATTGGGTTCTAGAAAACATTAGTGGGAGACATAGGAGTATGGAAACCTTTGGGTAGGGTGGGACCTAACCAGGAAGAAAGTATGGAAACTGCTTATCGCAAAACCTAATAAAATACAACTGAAGGGTAAGAGAATATTCTAATATGAAAGAAACAGGGTAGTCCTGAAGTTTAAATTATTGCATACAGATGGGCAGAGGAGCTGGTAGTGATAAAGTTATCATCTAAATATCCACTATTTAGTAGTCTAATTACAAAATACAACACTTAAAAATAGGAGCTTGAACAGAATGTTCCTGCATAAATGGACAGTGCTATTCCATGAAGGCTCAGGCTATTATTTTCACAATGCACTGCAAGACATGAAATATCCCTATCAATAATATTAGTCAGAGAGGGTACAGAGGCACCCACATCATTGTGTGCTCTTGTCATTTTCCTTGGTTATGGACAATATCTGTATGTTAAGACCCAATTGCTGAGTAGACTACGCATTTGATGACAACACATGGAAAAATCAACTTGAACCTACTTGGAAATTTCTTTTTTGATCACGGTCTCCCTTAGTGCTTGAAGATGCTAGGCAGGTTGCTGAGGGATCATCTAGGCTGCATTCGTGACCAGACAGACAATATTGCACACTGGTGCAATTATAACATGCCTGTTATGGGGTAACAAGCCACTTTATGATTGGATCTGAGGCCTACTCTGCAGGAAGAAAAATCTCATATTGACAAAATTTTCTAAAAATTAAATGTGGTATAAAGCACCACTTTGTAAAACTTACATTATTTATTTCCTCCTGCAAAATGAACATTGATGTTATTATATGCATACTTATGTACATTACTCTCATTTATGTTTAGGAAGTTTCTTTTAGATTTGTGCATTAGCTCCCACATTTTTAAGGTAATACTAAGAAAACCAATCTTGAACCTCAAATCAGCTTGAGATTCTATGTTTGAACTTGTCTCAGAAACAACAAAAATTACTTTAATGAATACATTTGGGTGAAAACTTGAATTCCACAAGGGTGTACAGCAGGACTGTTCTGTAAAACAAAGTGACATTGTAGAGTAAGATGGTTGTGAGCTCTGAGTCCTGAAGTACTTGAGTCCTGACTTAAACAAACGGGATGCCATGAACTCTGAAAATGTTGTGAAGGGGTGAGTGTGTGCATGTATGTGTCCATTCATACTGACACAAACAGAAATGTGTTGATTCTAATCAAAAAGATTTCATAAGTAGATATGTACTTGATGAAAACATGCTTCACATCCTTTTTCAAGAAATCAGAAATAGTTGCAAAAGGGGCAATGCTGAACTGGAATCATTGCTTAAGAAGGAAAAACAAATTAAATAATTAGCTTTTAATACTGAAAATCTCTATCTGAGTATTGAAATTAATGATTTAATAAAATCTGCCCTTTCTGACATATTTCCAAATTTTCTATAAAGAAAGTATGCCATGTTACAGCACATCAAAATATATACTGTTATATATTTAAGGAACATACAAAACAATCATTAAGCATAAAAACACAAGCTGAAAAAACTCGAATGGTCAGAGAATCTATAAATAACCTACAAATATGTCTAGTACATTCTATTTTCCATATATTGTTCAGCACTCATATTAATAATTATTACTTTATAACTCAATATGTTTCACTTCTGACTAGGTCTGATACAAATCTCTGATCATCCATCCTTACATATAATTTACACCAATCTACATTTTTTTCAAACTTTTCATTCTGATGTAAACATCATATTTCTTAGTGAAAATATCAGATTAGTAATGAGTCAATCAGACTTTTATTTGCACTTAATTTTTATTTTACTTTTTATCATTGTTGCTTTAAAAGCAATGCTCTATGATTTTGCTCTATCCCCTGTCCTACCAGATGTGGTTCGTCACTCCCCTCATCTCCACCTCCTCCTTTCTCTCTTCTAAGGTTGCCCTCACTTCAAAACTCCCCTTCTTCCTTCTTTTGTATAAATATATGCATACATATACATCTATGAACTTTAATTACTGTATAAGCAGAGAATAATGTGCCATGAAGCCTTCCATAATAAAACTCCTGTAAAGGGTGTTGTTAATTGTAAATATAATTTAATGAAAGCATTTGGTTCTATCTTTGTCCTCCAGTATCAATCAACAGCATGCCCTGCTGCAGCTTTGCTACACATCAGTTCCCTGAAATGAAACTTATTAGAATAAGGACTTGCTGCAATTCCCATTTCTCTATGTCCAATCAGCCTGTCCTTTGTTTGAGACTGCAGCCTAGAGATGGTTGTTGCTCTACAGGTTTTTCAGTAGCCTTATGCTTTAATCCAGCTGCTGCTTTGCATTTGAAAACTAAATCAGCCTCAATATTTTAAGGTCTTTTTGATCTTGGATTTTATGATAATTAGACTTTGACTACAGAAACCACTATCCAGGGAATTTAAACAGAATTTAGCCCTTCCTAGTGGGTATAAAATGAATAAGTGTCTTATTCCTTTTTTTCTCCATTATTTGGTTTCACTCACCTATACAAAAAAAACATTTTATATGTGAAAAATTATGCTGGACAATATAGGAAATACATATTCCTTATTTGCCTCGATTCTCTTGTTAGATCCTTCTTCAGGTTGATAAGCTTTCTATAAATCTTTTAAAATGGTGAGAAAGTGTGGAAAAGTTCCTGTTATGTGCAGTTTACCCACCTTTTAGCAATAAATGTAATCATAAGTATGTGTGGCAGATTACACTGTGTACTAAATAAAGGCTATGGAAAAAAAACAAAGTCCCAGCCACCTTTCGGCTTTTACCACTTGCATAGGGTTATTATATCTTCCAGGTTTTTTTCTTATCGGGTAAATAAAATAAATAGGATTGATAATCTTCAAAGTTCCTTTTAAAATCAAAGTTCCATATGCCAAAATAAGAAATTTCTTTTTATTATATTTCTGTATATTATGGAAAACACTCTTTTGGGGGGTTAAATGATAGAAGAAGATAGTAGAAATTATTATTGTTATTTGGTCTTAAGGCATTTATTTTAGAAAGGATGGAGAGAAGAAGGAGAAAGAGTGAACAAGAAGTATGAGTAAAGACAAGAAGCTAAGAGGTTGAGAGAGAGAAGAGCAATAGTAGAAATTATTGAGGGCAGACAAAATGGAATGATGTGGAAAACTTTTATTTAAGCAATATAGAGTGCATACACATAAGATAATAGAAAATATAGGTTTTTATTTTAGGTTTTTATATCATACATAAAGCTCCTACTCTGTGGTAGTTGTTAAGAAATATGCTGCTAGGATGACCAAGTTGGTCATCAATGGGAGGAGGTGACCTTGGCCCTGTGAAGGTTCTGTGCCCCAGTGTAGGGGAATGCCAGGGCCAGTAAGGAGGAGGGGGTGGGATGGTGAGTGGGGGAGGGGGGAGGGAACAGGGGATTGTTTTAATTTTTGGGTTTTTTTTTCTTTTCTTTTTTCTTTTTCTTTTTTCTTTCTTTTTTTTTTTTTTTTTTTGGAGGGGAACCTGGGGAAAGAGATATTGTAAATAAAGAAAATATCTAATAAAAAAAATTAAAACTAAAAAAAAAAAAGAAGCATGCTGCTATAAGCAGAAATTTGCAACCTAACATTTTTCTTTACCCCTGAAAACAATGGGTTTCATGGTTTCCATATTTCTATATTTCAGTCTGTGCAAATGGGCAAATACTGAGTTGTACTTTCACTGTTGTTGCTAGAGAACAAAGACTTAGTCTGACATACAGACGACACAATTTAAGCATGCACACACATGTCAACTCTAAGTGTATCTGCTTCCATACACACATACCCTCTCTCTCTCTCACACACACACACACACACAGACACACACACACACACACACACACACACACACACATGCAAATGCTTACTCATCAAAATGTTAATGAAGTCAGGGCTTCATAGTACCTCTAGCTGTCCTTTATTTTGTCTTTAAAATCATTCCTGTTGCCAAAGAAAGATCAGCTGAAGTTAAACTCATAGTAGGGTAACAGAATAATGTGGGTATTTGTTTTTTGAATTCTGCAAATTATTTGAACCACAGTAGGAAACATTAAAAGAGATTGAGATATATGCCTCCAAATTTGAAATTATATTTGGCAACATGATTAAAATTCTTAGTCCTTTTGGGTAAAATTCATGGTATTTTGTTTTAAGATAGAGGTTTCTTTTCTTTTTAATTTGTTTTCTTTATTTGGTTCTTGCTACAGAATTCACAACTTCATCCTTGTCAAGTTACCATTCCATAAGTACACTAATTCATCCAAACTAAACCTAAAATTTAAGCTGAAGATATCATTTAATTTTGCAATGCTTGTTACTTTCTTTTTTACAATTTAATATCTGAAAAATTCAAACTAAACTTGTAAAGTTGTGACTTTGATGTTGTAAGATATTAGAATATTTTTAGTAGATAAAAACCAAACATGACAAAGTAAAATACAGTAAGATAAAGCAAAACTATCATAGTGAAGTTTGACTCAACAACACAACTTGTGAATAAGAGCCCCAAGATCAGGCACAATAGTAAGAGATAGGAGTCTCATAAAAATACTAAGCTAGTATTTATAATACATATATAGAGGACTGTAACCTCTATCCTTCCTGTTTCAGTCTCTGGGTGGTCATATGCACCTTGCTTAGTTTATTGAGGGAACCTTATTCTCCTGGTGTCCTCCATTCCCTCTGGCTCTCACACTTTTCTCCTCTCTTGTAATTCCCTGACCTCTGATGGGAGAGATTTGATGGAGATTGAATGGGAATTCAATCTCTGCCTTCTTTTAATGCCTGGCAGTGGGTCTCTGCATCTGTTCCCCTCTGTCATTGGAGGAAGTCTTTCTGATGATGATTGGATAAGACTCTGATCTAAGAGTACAACCAAATATCATTAGTAATCATTTTACTGATTGCTTTCATTGTTTGTTTGTTTGTTTTATCTGAAGTCTCTGGACTATTTATTCTAGTTTGTACTTATTCAAGTAGTGCCCTGTATAGGACTTTTTTTTTTTTTTTTTTTGGTTTTTGGTTTTTTCGAAACAGGGATTCTCTGTGTAGCCCTGGCTGTCCTGGAACTCACTCTGTAGACCAGGCTGGCTTCGAACTAAAAAATCCGCCTGCCTCTGCCTCCCAAGTGCTGGGATTAAAGGCGTGCACCACCACCGCCCGGCTGTATGGGACTTTAAATCAAATCAGACATTGGCTTTTTGTACAAGTTCCTTGCCACCATTGCCTTAGCATACTTAACCAACAGGACAGGTTATAGGTCAAACTTTTCATGGGTAGATTATTTTCAATGTTTCTCTTTCAGTAGCTCACTGAGTCTATCTTTTTTTTTTTTCACCAAAGAGACTAGAATGTAGGAGTCAAGGCTCCAGTTCTAGCTTGATTTCTCTATGTTCAATGAACGGTGTGGGTGCTATCTTCTGTATGGGAGCCTTTTTGTCAGTTTGCAGAAAGCAAAAATTTGACCTAGCAAATGACTGGGTGTTTTTGGAATTTCCATAGGACCACTTTGACTGAAAGGTGGTCCCATCACTGGAACTTTTGCTTGACAATTGGAGATGGTCAGTCTAGACTCTGTATCCTCCGTTACTAGACATCCTCATGAGGATCACTTTCATACATTCAAAGAAGTTCCCACCTCAGTGGGTTTCCATACGATCCCCCAAATACCCCCTAATTCCAGACATCTCTCCCTGTACTCTCCTCCTTGTCCACTCATCCTCACCCTCCTGGTCTCCTGCTCCCATCACAAACACCTCCTCCGCCCATAACACCTATTCTACCTACCCTGCCTCCCGAAAGAGCCATGTATTAGCCATAAACCCTTCCTCTTTACCTAACCTCTATGGATTTTAGCTTGCTTATTTACTTCATGGGTAATATGTACTTGTAAGTGAGTACATATTATGTTGTCTTTCTGGGTCTGGGTTACCTCACTTCTAAGGATTTTTTTCTAGTTCCATCTATTTGACTGCAAATTTCATGATGTCATTTTTAAAAACAGCTGAGTAAGATCACATTGTGTAAATCTACCACAGTTTCTTTACCCATTCTTCTGTAGAGGAACAGCTAGCTTGTTTCTTGTTTCTGGGTTTGCACAGTGAGATTATTGTAGACATTATGTTTTCAACCATGTTAATAAAATCACAAACTATGTGGTAAAATTTAAAGAGATGACTTGAGAAATTAGAAAAAAAGTAGTTATAGGTTTATTTCATAATTTACTCTCTTCGTGAATGGCATCCATTGGGTTTAAAAAATGACTCTGCGTTTAGGAGAACTTGATAGTCATGCAGATATGGGTTCAGTTCACAGCACTCACATGGAAGCTCATATCATCTGTAACTCCAATTCTAGGGACACCTTCTTCTGGCACCTGCAAGCATTAGCATGCATATGATAGATAAATATACAAGCCAGAAATAACTAATAGTTATAAAATAAAAAGGAAATAAATCTTTAAAAGGGTCAAATATATTTATAAAAGAGTTTCAAAAATATTCTGAATTATTTAAAACGATTTATATTCTCTTGCATTATTAAATTCCAATTACAAAATAATTAACTTTTTTTGTTTTTGCAAAATGATCTAGGTAAAAACTCTGAAAACATTGTGTAAATAATAAAAATAAAACTGTATGAAAGAATAAAGACTTGATAATAATTCAGTCTAACTCTCTAGGTATGTGTTATATTTTGTTTCTAAAATCGTGTTCTGTTCCAATTATGTTTTGAACATTTGTTCCAGCTAGTAGCACTGGTTTGAAGGTTTTGAAGATTTAAGGAATTGGTGCCAGCCTAGCAGGAGTAGATCACTTTGAAATCTATTTATCCCAGTAACTTTTAGTGTCTGTTTTCTGTCTCTTGGTCAGCCACAAGGTAATCAGCCATTGACACATTGTCCTACTGCCTTTCCATAATTCTTTCTCAGCTATGATGGACTAAAACAGCTTTCAGTGGTGCCGTTTTTCTACTTAGGATGCATCTGTCAAATACTTTGGTTGAAGTGATGCAAAAGTTATTACTATGACATTATTATGATATTCATTTTATTGTACATACTACAAACTGTCTCTTGTTGATAACATTTAAATCTTACCATGAATAACATTGACAACAAACAACACTTAAAATTCCATTAAAATACAGTAAAATCTAAAATATAGTTATGCAGATATTGCTGACTGCAATTTTTAAATTACTTAATCATCTTTAAATTATTTTTCAAAATGAAATTTTAAAGAAGATTCCTTCATCTATGTTGAATAATTTACTTGGGGGAGGAAAACAAGAGTCATTATAATACATTATGGTAGTATATGTATTACTATTGTACTATGAATGGCCCTGTTGAATGAAGTCACCAGAGGGCTCCAGTTGTTATTAAGAATATTGTCATGATTTATAATAAATAGAAGTTTAAGAAATTATTACAACTCCTAATTATTTTTAAGGTTTTTATGATGATAACATCACTAGTATACATATGGAAATAAAATTCAATTAATTCTACCCAGTTTGAATAAACAACTATAATAACAATGTGAAGCTCTAGGCTGAAAAGTATGAGATTAGAAAGGTAATAGACCATGAAAACCCAAAACCTATTTCCTTTTTGGAATTATTAAATAAGCCATGACAACAGTATCTATCATGTGGTCAGAGTTCTGGCAATCAAAGTTGGCTATGTTATATCCAATTACAGGAAGCACATGAATGAATATAGTGGAGTTTACATACATTTAGTTATCCTTATGGTATTATTTCTCCACTGTGGAATACAATGCATTAAATAGGGTCAAGTCCTCATGTCCTAGCTGCAAACCTGAGAAAGCACTCTAGCTATAATTTCCAATTTTATATCTGGTTTGGGAGTTACTTGATTGATTCATCTTTGCCACTTAACTCAGGGTTCATACATTTGAAGGTGGAAGAGTTTAGAATTTAGCCAGAGCATGCTAAGGGGTACTTCCTGCCACAACAAAGTAAATAAAGGCTTGATGAAAGTGGTCACAGAGTGAATACTGTAACAGCTAAGATTTTTAGGAAAAACCAACAGATACTATCACATTAAGACATGTTAAAAGCCATATATATTTGGAAATTAGAAATTAAAAGGAGAAGGAGGAGGAAGAGGAGAAGGAAAGAACGGAAGGAAAGGAGTAAAGGAGGCACAAATACGTTCAAGTCCTGAGAGTATTTATGCTCAGAAAAGAACTGGAATATAAAGATCTTCATTTGAAGAATCAAAATCACAGACTATAGCATGATGATTTAGAGAGAAGGAAGAAGCAGACAAGGAAAACAGGGAGCTACTGCTTAATAGTCCGGAATGTCAACTTTGGTTGAAGTGAGTGAATCTTGATATCACCACAAAAAGAACAAACTCAATGCCTCTGAACTGGATATGTGATTCACGACAAGTGAAATAAATGCTGTTCTGTTGAAAATAAGCCCAGCTTGACTCAGCATTCAAGTCAGTAAAGCATGTGCAGAGGGAATGTGGGACTTCTCGAAAAGAGAGAAGAGCCATACTGCTTGACGAAGAAAGACCTACATGCTAACATCAGAAATGTTTGCAGCAAATACTCTTTAGTTTTCTCTAAGTAGTTCATGGATAAGTTTGTGGCACCTATGAGCTAAAACTGATGTCAACATTTGAAACAAACTGTCACAACACTCACTTATTGACAATGATTGGTCTCTATGAAGTTCACTTGATGAGTGGAATTTTAATCAATCCAATAGCACAGACTATATGGGTCCACAGTCTCACCCTTTTGTGTGGTTTTCCATATTTTCTTTTCAGATAATATAATCATCCATAGTTAGAAAATTTTTCTTGATGTTATATTGATATTTTGGTAGTGGTGAATATTGAAAGGCCTTCATAAATATATACATTATATATAATGTATATATTATGCAGAACATAAAACCATAGCCTCTGTACTACTATAAACCCCATTACTATTTGTAAAACTAACTGAAAGTCCAGGAATAAGGACTCTTATTCTATCTTTCCTTAAATTTCCATATGGGACCAAGAAGGAGACCTGATTGTTAACTTTGTCTGGGAGTAAGCATTCACAATAACCATATTGAGCTATATGGTCCAGACAAAATCTAGGATTAATTTCTATTTATGTGTCCTTTAAATATCCATCCTGATCAATGCAGTCAGAAACTGAATCCATATGGAAGATTCAAGAAGCATGAGTATAAAACTACAAAGTTCAGCTGACATCCTTACTGAACCAGAGAATAATAAACTAGTCAAAAAAAAAAAAAAAAAAAAAAAAAAAAAAAAAAAAAAAAGAAGGTTTGATGAAGTTTCTGATGGACCAGTAAGACAGGGCTATAGGAATGAGGAAATTACTTATCTTAAGTAAGTAACACATTTAGGATTGAATAGTGCAACAGACTATTTGTAAATTGTGAACATCATGAAAATGAGTGATGGGAACAACTAAAGCATTGGAGAAGGAGGCTCTGGGAGTTGGCAAATAAACCTGATGATCATTGTGAATGTTTTATAGAATTGAATAGATTCCCAACTACAACTTTATATAAGAATCCAATCTAAACTTGGATAAAAACACAAATTAAGAGTAAAGATGATGTTTAACTTCTAGTAAAGATAGGGTAGTTAAAATGGAATTGCTTGCTTGCAATAGAAACGTATGACCTCCATAAATGCATCTGAAATGGTGATGTCAGGTTCTGGGCTCAAGAACTGTAACATATTTTGTTCAGCAGAAAAGACGAGTAAAATTCCATCTGTAAAATTAATAACTCAAAACAGTGCACATTCAAATCTTTAAGGATTGATTGTGACTACCTAGTATATCTTTAAACATAATGGAAATATTAATTATGTAAATACTGACTATAAAGGAAAATTTTAAAGGCTCAATTGAATAGTGAGAGCTAAAGAGTAATATTTGAGGTGGAATTTCCACTAGATAGACTTTAAAAATTATCTCATGCTGAGACAGTGTAGAAAACACTGAGCTACAGGAAATAATAACAAATGTCCTTTATCTCTATGAGGACTTTATTGAGAATGGAGAAAATGACATAAGGTCATGCCTTGCTATTTCTGCGTGCAAGTTGAAATCAAGGCTCACTATACATTCTGCAGTGACCTCAGGAGAGGAACCAGTTTAGGTATCAATAATATATTTACTTTTTTTTTCTGTTGCCAACACATTTTAGTGATGCTGGAAGCCAATTTAGACACATTTCAGTCAATGAGAATGGAACTATTGTTAGCTTTTGACTTTGCCTGAAGAAGGGTAATTATTATTCACAAGGTGTATATTCTTAAGGCTGGCTCTGTCCTCATGCAGGGAAAATAGATCTTTCTTAGGTTTTTAATTTTTGTTTTTGTTAGACATTTGAAGTAACTCAAACATGTAGTACTTAGAAATGACGCAGAAAGAAAAACTTTATTTTTCCTAAATACCTAAGGAAATTACTTAATGTATATTCTCTCCATGTTTCATAGTTTACTTGTATTTATTTTACACAAAATATTCAGTTTCTTTTGCTCTTTAGTGTAGTAGAAAGGTAAAAGAAGAGATGAGATATATCTTCAAGAAATGTAATTTCACGTCGTCTTTATGTCTATGCATGATTAACAAAACAATGTACATTCTTATAAAATTGATACAATTCCACTTTATCCTCCTCAGAGTTTGCTGTAAATCACTAGTATAATTCAGACCAATTTTAAAGCAGTGTTTTTACAGCATATATACAGAAGGTAGTCCAGAAATTTAGACATATAATAGAGAGCAAATACGAAGTATTTTATGCTGTGAATGTGAAATTGCCCTGATAGCCTCACACATTTGGACCTTTTGTCTCTATCTAGTGGTCTCATTTGGGAAGGTTGGGAAAACTTAAGGAAGTAGAGCCACAAAGATTAATTAGGTCACTCAGAGCAGGCCTGAGGTTTCAAACCCCTCCACATTTCTCGCTCATGCTTTTTTCCTATATATGAAGGCAAATGCGAACCAAGCACCCTCCTGTTCCTGACAGCACACTTTCCTTCCTGGTGCCACATTGGACTCTTTTTATAAGAGCATTTTACCACAGTAATAGAAAAATAACTCGATAGGATAACCATTTATCAAAACGAACAACAGCAACCAGATCTTCCCTACCCATAATCTACTGTCTTCCCTTCTTTAACCTTTAGTCCTGAGTTACAGTAGCAGGTGGTAATACAGTTGAGTTAATGCCTCCTGTGGCACAGGCATGAAAGTTGATAGAAATGAGTTATCTCATAACACTGTGCCACTATTACATGAATGGGCATTGCTTGCCTAGAGATAAGTGTTGTAGTATTTAGGGTCCTACGTAGGATAAGATCATTGATGCCTAGTCCCCAGCAACTGCATCTCACCATTTGATAATATGAAATCTAGCCTGCAGGAAATGAAGTTTTCAAGCACTTTTAAGATTGATGTCTCTAGGTCTTGACATCAAAGTGTGCAGTATAGTGAGCCATATGGCATTAGGATTTAGAGATGGTGTGTAACCCAGGGAAAGGGTAAACATTTGTTCCATTTTAAAGATTTCAACCATTCCCTAATCAATAACTCACAGAAGGGTATCACATGCCTCGTCCTGAAATTTTTGTTTAATAATCTGTAACTTCTTGGAAAGAAATAATCCTTCTACTCAACATAATTGTATTTGAACATGATTTTTAGGTTATATTTTTATATAAGCTAATTTAATGAGTTTTCATGTGGTATTATTATACATTCTATGCTTTGAATAACCCATACATTATCTACTCCTTTCTTTGATCTAATTTCCCAATCCCTGTTTAATCCTTTAACACTCAGTATTCTCCAATATTTCTTTTTACTTCATGTGTTCAAATGTTCATAAAAATTTTAAAGTTAGTTTATGAATAATAGTTTTCCATATAATTTTCATGGTGCCTTACTTTGTCAATTCTGTTCTTTCTAAAAAAAATTTTATTGGATATTTTATTTATTTACATTTCAACTGTTTTCCCCTTTCTCAGTTTTCCCTCCTCAAAATCCCCTATCCCATCCACCTCCCCCCTCCTTCTATGAGAGTGCGCCTCCATCCACCCACTCACTCCACCTCACCACCCTGGCATTTCCCTACACTGGGGCATCAAGTCTTCACAGGACCAAGGGTCTGCCTTCCCATTAATGCCAGGTAAGGCCATTATCTGCTATATATGCAGCTGGAGCCATGAGTCCTCTTTGGTTGGTGGTTTAGTTCCTGGGAATTCTGGGAATCTGGTTGGTTGATGTTGCTGTTCTTCCTATGGGGTTGCAGACGCCTTCAGGTCCTCCAGGCCATCCCCTAACCCTTCTGTTGGGATCTCCATACTCATTCCTATGATTGGCTGCAAGCATCCGCATCTGTATTGGTCAGGCACTGGCAAAGTCTCTCAGGAGACAGACATATCAGCCTCCTGCCAGCAAGCACTTCTTGATATCAGCAATTATTGTCTGGGCTTGGTGACTACAGAGGAGATGGATCCCCAGGTGGGACATCTGGATGGCTTTTTCTTCAGTCTCTGTTCAACATTTTGTTCCTGTATTTCCTTTAGACAGGAGAAATTCTGGGTTAAAATTTTTGGAGATGGGGGGGTGACCTCATATCTCAATCAGAGGC
>JADRCD010129611.1:0-20653 GCA_019843815.1 Montemys delectorum | reverse complement strand
TGTGTGTGTGTGTGTGTGTGTGTGTGTGTGTGTGTATGTGGTATGTTTTCAGACAAGGTCTCCTCTATAACCCTAGCTAACTTCTAACTTACTGTGTAGCCCACCCTGACCTCAAACTCATGATATTCTAACATCAGCCTTTCAAGTAATGGGATTTCAGGAAAATAACATACCTAATAAGTCAAACTGTTTGATGCTATCAAGAGGATGAGGCATTCTGATATTTTCCTCTACTATTTAACACCCACAATTTTTAAAAAATGTCATAAGTATTAAATAAATGATAAAAGAATCATCAACAAAAGTTTTAATTTTTTACTTATCAAGTAGTCATATGTTATTGTTCTGACCTCCAAGGTCAGCAGACACAGGTGTACACACAGGCAAAACACCCATACATATAAAATAAAATAGCCTAAAAAGATTAGGCAAATAATAAACAAGCACTCAAAGAGAAAAGCAGGAAGTAAGGATGTTATTACTAGTAGCAGACTTCCAATCATAGCAACTATTTCTTGAACTATTACTATCAAATTATGAGAGTTTTGTACCACACCATGTTATGAGGAGGCCTACATTCCTCTTTCTGGAAAACAATGAAGAGAGTGTTTAACAAGGAACACAGCAGCAGTGATATTTGAAGATTAAAAATAATTATTATTTTCATATGTGTGGGTATTTTGTCTACATGTATGTCTGTGTGCCATATCCCCTGGGTCTGAAGTTACAGAAGGTTACGTGTCACCATATAGATACTGGGAATCGAACCTGAGTCCTTTGCAACAGTAGGCAATGCTTTTAACCACTGAGAGACCTCTCCAGCTCCTGAAGATGGTTTTAAAAAAAAGTCATGCATGAGAAATGGAGAATACTAATATAATAAAGATCATGCTATACACACTGTGTGTTGCAGTCCTGCAAGTCTGTGGTATATAGTCCGATGCTGTAATCCTGATGCTGAGGACACACTGAGATTGAGATTTTGGACAAGAACACAAGGTATACCAATGGTGAAAACAGCACTCTCACTAGGCAATCTGAGTCTACAGCCATAACTCTCACATACACACACACACACACACACACACACACAGAGTCATATGGGTGCTTAAGCAACAAACCCAAGAAACAATAAAAGGCCATGCCTTGGGAACTGAGCCAAGGGCTTACATTCTAAGACCAATAACCTGCTGAGTTTTATTACAGAAATAAAGGTAATAATTAGGAGGATACAAGGACTTGAAGAGATATTTATTACCATGTTCGAATTCAGAGCTTTTTTTTCTCCTCTTTCCCCTGTCTTAGAAGAGAACAAGGACAATAGAATGAATTCCTATAAAATACACCATCAGAGTTGTCCTCTCCATAGGATTTGAACACCACACAGAGAATGAAATGTGGGAGTTCTGAGCATTATAAAAGTAGGGAGTTTTGATTAGAAATGGACATCAGGGAAAGGTTGATAGAAAATTCTGAGAACAAGAGGAAAGATTAAGCTAGAAGGCCAGTAAATTTTCAGTCCAAACTTAGGTAGTGGGAAGAGACTCTTAATGATTAGCACAAGTCAACAGGTACAAAGTCTGCCATTTGATCACTAACAAGCCCTTCTGGCTGTACTCAGGGGTCACCACTGCCTGATGAGATTAAGTGAGATCTGCCTGGGAGCTTGGCCTTGCTAGGGAATTCAAGAGGGTGGGCATCTGATAAGAGTGAATGTGTACACAGTTTGGGTCCTATTTACAGAGATAAGATTGTGATGGCCCAGGTCCCTTTAAATGTAAAATGGCTCCAGAGCCAGTGGGTCATGGTTTCTGAATTTTACTGGGGTTCGTACATAAAAGAATCCACGCAATACATGTGGACGTAATCAGAACGAGGCTGGTAGAGGCCAGGAGGATGAAATCCATGTGAAACAAGCTTGGGAAAACAAAAGCACTTGGGAGGACCCAAACCCAGACAGCAAGCCTGCAGCTTAAGTTGCAAGACTCTAAGGTTGCCTCTGCAGTGAGTTTCCTTGGGAGAATGGATGCCCAAATAAGACCTATGAGACTGATCATCAAGGACCTATGTTTATACAAACTTATAAACAGCCATGCAGTTTGGCTTTGCAAGGGGGGGAAACATCATTCAGAGAATGAAAGCTTGTTTAGAATGCAAAATAGCTCTGTGCTCCCGGGTGTCGCCTCCTCCCCCCAAACCCCAATGGAGTGGCAGGAACTAGGGGGTGCCTTCCCCTCTTTTCTCTGCCTGGGGGAGGGGATGTCTCTGGCATCTGCTCTCCTTTCTAAGGACTTCCTTCTTCAGTAGGTCTGGTATTCAACATCTCCAAGGCAGACGATCCAATTTATTTCTTCCCCCTCCATCCGGTGGAGAACTTGTGCTGGAAACAGTATTTGTGTCAGCAGGCCTCATGTGCTTCTCATTAGCCTGGGGAAGAGCTGTACTTAGATCCAATGCCCAGTCCTTGTCCAGTAGCTATGATTGGGGTTGTGAGGTCACAGCAAGTAGGACGCAGTTACCCATGGAACTGGGAAAGTACAACCTCCTAATGCCTTGCCACCACTGGGAAAGCACAACCTCCTAATGCCTTGCTACCACTGCGGCTGTTCCTTGTGTTCTTGTTTTTCAAGCTCATGTCCCTCTGACCAGGCATTACATTCAAAGCTTCTCTACAGGCCAGTCCTGTGCTTTTTCCAAAATCCTTTAACCTCTTTATAATCTCTGCCATGTCCGTTGCTGCAGTTCCTGGGTGTGGTTTTTGCCGGCACTGACTAACGGGTTTTCAAACCTAGTAGCTCCTGCATAGAACTCTCCTTTAGAATCCAGGTCTGATTCTCATTCCCAACTCAACATGTGCACATTTATGTCTCAGAGGCATCTCTGATGCTCTATACTTAACATATCGTTCTGCCTCACTCCTGCCTGTTTCCTAGGACGTGTCTCCTTGGAGAATAACATTCTGAGGCCACTCAGTTACAAAAGCCATACACTTATCAAGCCATCATCAATATATCCTCTACTTCCATTCCATTTTCAAACTACCGTCTTACAGGGTCAATCTCTTACAGAGTTAGCATATTTTTCTGACTCTTGCAGCTATGACCCTACTTCACACTCCAATTATTACCCTCCTGGTTCACTGCAGCTGTCCACACACTACCCCTTGCCTATTTTGGCTCCTTTTCAATCCATCTCCAACACTACAATAACAGTGTAAAAGTCTGCTCTCATATATCTTTCCCTTAAAACCCTCTAGGATCTCTAATCCTCCTAGAACCAGAAAGCATCTTTCATGTGACTCCACATGTCTAACCCAGGACTGTCCACCTCACCTGCATTTTGCATGATGTTCTTTGTTCTAGCTACATTGGCCTGCTTACAAAGCCTTGAGTATGCAAGCTTCTCTTTTGCTACAACATTTTTTGGTTTTTGTTTTTTTCCAGTGAACCTACCTTGGCTTGAAAAGCTCTCCACTATATTTGCTTCCTGATAGCTTCCACCAATGGTCATGATTTAGCTTTTACTGATTGCTGTCTCTGCCAGCGTCTTTTGAGATACAGTTTCATGGGCTCCCATAGTCTTTTGAAAGACTACATGAAATATACTATTTTTATGGGTTTATGTTTGCATTGGCTTCCTCCTCAGACTTGAATATTTATTTATATCAGCTTGGGTCATGCCTATCCATTTGCTAATATGTATCTCCAGAGCCTGGTGTCTGCAAAGTATTGAAGAATATGTTTTGGATGGAGGGATACATAGATATGGATGGGTGAATGAATGGATGATGGATGGATGGATGGATGAATGGATGGATGGATGGATGAGTGGATATATGGGCACATGGACTAATGATGAGTAGATGGATGACCAAATATTTAAGAAATCACCACTGGCAATATCCTTAGGCATAGGAGTGCAAAATTGATACAATTCCCTGTTGAGAAATGTCATAGTCCATTTTGGGCCATTAGAACAAAATACAGATTAAGCAGTTTCTAAACATCACTTCTTAAGGTTCTAAAGGCTGAGTAGTTCCAGACACCATGCACATACAAACAAAATAGCAAATACTAACCAGCAATTAGCATGAAACAACTGTTTAAAATTTGTAACACACAGGCACAAAGGATTAAGATTTTCAGTACAACAGGACCTCTGATAACTGCCACAAGGCAGTGTCCAACAGATTAGGCAAACATCTGACTCTGAAATATAGAATAAATGCTAAAATAAAAATAATGAATGACCTCATTAATAACTCTAAATACAACAAAACCCTGCAAAATAAAACAATGCAATATCAATTTTTCACTTCTCATACTAAAAACCAATCAAACGAATGAGAACATTTAGTGTTGATTTAAGTGTTAGGGAAACTGGCCACTTGTGTAATCTCTGCAGAGACAGAAGAAAAAAAGCTAGTTCAATAACTCTCCAGCTAATCTGGAAGTACAAGTGTCCACATTTCAAATACTTGTATCATTCAGCATTTCAAAATGCAAATAAATAATTGAAAAAGTATGGAAAGCATTGTCATTGGGGATGACAATTTCAATAATGTTTATAACAGCACAACTCATAGGCAAAGTAAAGCTGCAATAAACTGATTAAAAACATTATTAAGTAAATCTAATTTGTGTAAAATTATACATTCAGGACCATAAAATATATGTGATTTGTTGGGTAAAATACATATTTTGCTGCGTATTTGGTATTTTTCAAAACTGTATCTACCTAGCAGCACATATTTATAAATGTGCACTAACATGTCCCAAGAAAATCTACCCCAAATGGCAATAGCTACTTCTATGCAGTGAGTCTGAGTGACCTTCACCTCTGTTCTTTCCTACATTATCTTTTTACTACTCTTGTGACAGAGTTGGGTGGTTGTAAAATGGGTGTAGAAGTTCTTAAATCACAAAGGTAAGTTATTTTTGCCATCTGCTTTAAGTTCTAGCCCACTACTTCAGCTAGTATGACGACTCTAACACGCCATCTAGTGCTAAGAATGTGAGATGTGTTTAAAAGACAACGTACAATTCTAGAGGCAACTGGAACAAAATACTCCTTTTAAAAGAGACTGAGAATTCTTGGGACTGCAAATCTTGGTCAGATCTCAAGTTATAATTGCTAACAGAATGTGTAGCTCAGTTCAGTACTAGGAAACTAAGAGGATCATAGAAGTGTTAACTACTTAAACCGGTAAGGAGAAGCTGTGGCTCTTCAGCTACATCCTTACCACACAACACACACGCACAGCTCTATATTACTGTCATCATCACCATCATCTACACATGTCAAGAATCAACCAATTTCTACAAAACGTTACAGAAACAAAGGTTCTATCAGAAGGTCCACCCAAAGCTTCCAACAGGCAAAATTGGCAAGCAGCAGATTTACCCATAACCTTGCCATCCACACAAATCTTTATTCAAGGAAAGTTGATGCTAAGTTTATAGTTTAGCTCAAAGAATAGTTGGAAAGAGCTTGGTCAGTGTTACCAAAGCCAGACATCAATCAAGGAGATACATGTATGGTATGCTAGCACCTCTCTGCTTGACTTTTTAAGGCATTTGTAAGCTAACTATTCAAGCTGTTAGGAAATAACAGTAATTTAACAATAACTCTGCTGTCTAGAAGTTTGAGAGACTTTTTCTATTTGAAAAAAATCAAATCATGTATCAGATAACATGTATTAGTTACATTCAAATTTTTCTACCCTACAACTAACTAATCATTTGATTTCTAGAAGTTTATCTTGGAGAAATACTACAACATTCTCAGCCATATATAACTAATAGATTAGAAGCCACCTAAATGATCAAATGTCAAAGTTAGTTATGAAATGAAGAAATTTCCATGAGATAGAACACTGTGTAGTTTTATTAAATGATCCATCAAAGACTTTTTAATAAATTTTTGCAAATAGCAATAATCTCAGGAAAGGATAAGAAGCTGGTGAACTAATTTTTGGGATTTTTGTTTCTTTGTTTTTGTTTGTTTCTGTCTATGACAGTAAGAGAAACTAGGAAACTCTTCTGCATTTAAAACAATCACAAAGGCTTTCAACCTGTCCTCTCAGTGACTCTACTGAAAATCAGGAATGGGTTCTATGGGTACAAGCCATGACTCACAGAATTCCTTAAAGCAAGCCCCTAACACATAGAAAACCAGGCTCTCCCCTAGTCTTCAGAACAGAAGTTGTAAGACACTGAGCATAACTGTAACACATCAACCTACATTAGAATGAGGACTATCTAAGCAAGTTTGCAAAATATGACAATGGTCCATCTTCTGTCACGTGCCTAAACACTCAGGTGGCATTACTCAAACCCTCAACTCCAGGTTTTTAAGTATATTAATGTATTGATGACCAGGTAAATCTTTTATAAAAGGGGACAATTTACTGATCTTATAATGACTCTTTTCAGCCCCAACAGTCTTGCACTGGCCCTTGTGTGCCTGTATTGATTAAAATTATACATACCCTTGCCAAAGAACTAAGATATGATTCCATTTGTGGTGAAAATTGGCTCTCCAGAGCCCAAACTGGCAGTCAGCCAAGAAGTGGAGCTAAAGCAAAAACACTGAAGTTTGTCTTCCCAGCAGAAAATCTTCTGATCTCCCTTATCCATAAACCACAGCTTCACCTGGCCCAGCTTAGTGAAGATAGTCTATCCATCCACGGCCTATGTTCATTTACCAGTATGGGTTGAATACGATCTGTGTAGAAGCTGTGCTGGGGTTAGAACCGAGAAAAATCACTCAGAGGTGAAGTCCTTCGTGGGCTAGAGAACACTGAGGAGAAAGGGATGGGTAGTAGTCCACAAAGAAAACAAGAGCATGGTGAGAGCTGCAGGGGCTGGGGAGGGGAAGATCTCCTGGAGGAAGCTCTGTTTCACGAGTAAACGCAGAAGATGGGGTAATTATTAACTAGGGAAAAGACTGGGAAAAGCAGTGCAGAGAGGATTTAGAGTGCCCCTCCCCCCTCAAAAAAAAAAAAAAAAAAAAGCCAATGCATCCTAATCCTAGTCAGAAGTAGCCTTGGATGATAGAACTCGGGGTGGGGGGTAGGGGTGGGGTCACTGGGCCCACGGTAACAAATTACAATTTTTAGTCTTCGCCCAAAAATCAGAGACACACTCACAAATCTCCGCCTCCATCTTCTTCCCACCTTATGGAAGAGCCAGAAGATAGGAAAGTTTGTTGCAAAGATTGCTTTCTGGAAATACCGCGGCCATTGTACTCACCGCAGCTGTGGATCCACGCAGAGGCTTGAATGAGATTGGGGCTGTGAATATGTTTGTCCTGAGATGGGAAGGGGTTTATGAGGCCACATCTCTCCCTAGAGCCTACTGGCAGTTAATGGAGGCTCAGGTAAAGGGTGTGGCTCTCTTTGGCGGGGTAACCACTGATAAGTTGCCTATGTTGTAGCAAACAGCCTTGTAGCAAACAGCCTTCCAGCAAAGATCATGCAAGGAACCCAGAATAAATTCAGTGGATCACCCAAGGAAAAGACATGAAATCAGGAGGAAGACTACTTGGGAAGAAAAAGCATTTCAGTGGGAGGAGAGTAGATCCAAGGTGTAATGGGATGTAAAACTGGCAAAAATTCATTATGTACCCGTATGAAACTGTCAAAAAAAATTTTAAATGTAAATAAAAAAGACATTTGAAAAAAAGCAAATTTAAGTTATAAATTGATAAATAAAAATAGAAGTTCTTTACTTACAGTAAAAAAAAAAAAAAGCATCACATTTTGTGTTATCTTTGTAAAATGAATAGGTTTAATTCAATGAACACTAGAGTTCATTCCAGCCATGAACTTGTACAATTTACATGGTCTATTGTTTACTTATGCCTTAGTCATTAGATTATTAGGAGGACTCTCGAGGATCTCATGATAAGCCAACCACTCATCCTTACAGAAAGTTGAGTCTTTTACACGTGATGTAAGTCTTCCTAAGAATCGATCAAAGCCCAGCTAGGCAACAGCAGAGTGGATTAGGTCATTGACGGCAACTGCTGCTATCTGGTTCCTGGGCATAGAAGATAATGTAATAAAATGCAAGTGGAATTTCAGCCATAAACCCAACAAACTAAGGCTTCATACCCAAGACAGATTTGGGGTGATGCTGACGTCACTCAAGTATTTCCGGTTCTCTAGTCACAGCCTTTTCTTTTAGCAAAATAGGTTCTAAGAACAAAAAGCAAAATCTTTATTATCTTATGCGGCTTAGTAAGATATTCTCTGTAGCTTCTATGATTTACTTTGTTTCCTTTCTAACTCCAACTAAGTCTTTTGTGTGGTTTTTAAAGGCACTCAGTTAGCTGTTTCTGCATATGTCCACCTGTTTTCTAAAGTTTCTCATCAAAGGCAAAGGGCTCAGCGACAGCTCAGAGGAAAGTAAACTAGCTACACAAGCCACCCTAACATAAATCATCACCGACTATCTTCTTTTAAAGATGTTCTTGCCACCAGGCTTCATAAAATTCTTTCAGAACATGAAATGTGTTCTATATGGACCACACATTCAGTTTGGTAAAATAACATTTCATTTCTTCCTGTAGAGTGAGTTCATTATGTATCTCAAACAAGGACTCAGGGTTTGAGATTGAATTGAAGGCAAAACAATTTTCTTCAATTATCAATTTTTGTCTTAGTGGTTGGTTCCTCACTTATTGCTTTTGTTTGCCAAGGGAGAAAGAGTATTTTCTCTGTGTTAAAGAACCTGAAAGTTAAAGTTCAGAAAATGGCAACTTTTCCAGATGTAATGAAAACAGAAGAAATATATTGGCTGGAATGGAAATGCCATTTCTCTTTAGAAGATGGGTGATATTTCAAATTGCACAAAGGACTTTAAACATAAAGAGGGCACAGCAAAGCATGCTGGCTATTCATCTCCAAACTTTGATCATTCTTTTTCTTGGGCTATTTGGATTTTTAAAAAATTCTGCTTCCTTGGAGTGTGAGAGGGGTGAGGGGAGGTATAATTTTGAAATCTAGGCCCTTGTGGAAGGAATAATTGCAGATGATACCATTGAAGGTGGTGAAAACCAACTGCCTATGATGACCTCCCTGTCAAGATGAATATTGTTTATAGTTTGAATTCTATAGTTACCCAGACAGCCCCACCACCCTCTTCTGTAAGTTACCTAGGCTTTGGTACCCCTTAGATAGGTCTCTGTGCTTCAGACTCCTCGGGAAATACAGCTAATACCACCTACTTAGAGAATTGCTATAAAAACTGAACTGTGATGTGTGTGGTTTGGGAGACAAGCAGTATACAATTTGTACCTGGAGCAACATTAGCGACCATGTCTTATATGGCCAAAACAATGTCTAGCACCATAAATGAAAAGCTTTAATGGTAGGCACCATATTGCAGTTCACCAAGTGGAATGAGCAATATCAAATAGGGTGTATAATTTAAAGAGGAATTCTTGAAACACTTGAAACCGTTGGGAAGATGATGTAGAATTGTGATTAAAAATTCAATATATTTCAGGGAGAAATGGTCTATCATCAAGAGCACACAATTCTTCTATACATTAACCTATAATAAGCATACAAACTGCTGAGATATTCACTCTACAAACACTTTTATTTTACTTTTATACCTTAAATATATTTGAGTTTGACACAGCCTATGCAACTGGCCACCTCTCCACCATACCATTATAACACAATATTTCAGTAATATAAACCTTCTTTTAAGAGAAAAGTCATCACTCCTGTAATGTTCCCTTATTTCTGCCAGAAGAAAAGCAAATTTCTTATTTTAGACATGGGTGATTGATGGGAGATGAAGAGTCTGTAATACATAATTTAATAATAGTGACCTCATGTACATCTATATATAGAAAAATAGCCTGAATTTGGAAACTAGTAAATTCCCGACTCAAGTCTGCTAGAGTAGCATTTGGGAGGGAAAGAGTTATTGATTTAAAAAAAAAAAAAAAAAAAAAAACAAGGGAGCTCCTTGGGCATTTAATGCCAGATGAAAACAGAATACAAATTAAACTTTGAGGTGAAAATAGTAGGAATGTGCCCTCACTGCTATTTTTTAAAAGCTTGATAACCTAAAAAGTGGGTTTTGGACTAAGCAAATTTTTTACTTTTAAAATGTATAATAAAAATTAATGCTTTTTAACAGTTTTATAATCCTAACAATACAGAATTGAGAATTAAATATTAAGCTTTAGTAACTGCCCTATGGAGAAGCATTTTAAGCCATGCTAAACATAAAGTGTATGTTGCTAGTTAGTTCATAATGATCTCTTCAAGAAGAAATTAATCCCCGTTTGAAAAAGTTAGTCACAGAAATTGTGATACTTTGTCATTTCTATCAAAGGTAAACTGAAAGTTCAGAGGTAAAAATAAGGACTAAACTCCTGTTGCAGTAGAGTTCCTTGAAAAAAAAAGTGTTTAAAAATTGAATTATAAACATGTTTCAGTTAAAAGTGTTTCCAAAGCCCTTGGCGTCACTTGTGGAGCAGTTGAGGCACTCGTGAAGAAGAGTCACATGGTTAGCTACAGTCTCCCAATGCTCTGTGAAGGAGAGACTACTTTCAAATAAGAAGATGGGCCTGCTATTCCATATAGCAACAGCAAGAGAACTTTTCATCCTTTGAAATGCTATTTGACAACTGAGAAAGGGCAGGAGCACCTGGATCCGCCCAACAGTCCACAGTGGCATTGTCCCCACACCATGGAAGGAGGTCAGCCTTACACGCAGTGCTGCACACTGTGTTCTGTTTCTCATCCCTGAGACAGAGCAAATACTTATGAATGCTCACGACTCCACCCACAAAGGGGTCTTTAGGTTTTGAACCTAAATATATTATCACTACTGCAGAAATAAATGGGTCAAAGCATAAAGTGATTTCTACTGCTGCTGTTGCTGTCATTGTTGTTGTCGTCGCCATCATCAACATCATCTGAAATGGGGATTTCTCTAAAAGTTCTCTTCCATGTGTTTTAAGAGCAATGGTCCTCATCCAGTGAGTTTTGATCCCTTTGGGGGTCAAATGACCCTTTCATAGCAGTCGCATGTCAGATACCCTCCATATCAGATATTTGCATTACAATTCATAACTGTAGCAAAATTACAGTATGAAGCAGCAAGAAAAATAATTTTGTGGTTAGAGATCACCCCAGCATGAGGAACTGTATTTAAAGGATTGCAGCATTAGGAAGGTTGAGGACCACTGTTTTCGAGGAACTAACAAAAGTCAAGTAACTAACGACACCCACCAAAAGGAATCTAATAGAAAAAAATAAAAATGTCTGAGCAAGCAATTCACACACACAAGATAAATATAATCATCACATGAATTAACTTTATCCTCAGTCACGATTAGAAATACAAATTCCTAATTCTTCCTATAAGATAGACAAACATCCAAGAAATGGATGAACTTCCGTACACTGGTAGTGAGGACACAAAAATGTCAGTGGAGCACAAACAGATCGTCCACCTGCCCATTCCACTGTTGGAGACTTCCATCCAAAGATACTTACAGAATTACCCTAGATATTAGGAAAAATAATGTGTGTAAGAATATTCACTGAAGAACCATGCAAGCTGGAAGAACTAGATCCAACCCAAAAGTAGCTTAGCAGAATAAGGAGTGGGCATGGTAGCGTAAGCATATAATCACAGCACTCTGGAGGCTGAAACAGGAAGATTGCCATTAGTCTGAAGCTACCTTGGGCCATATATTGAGATCTCATATAAAATAGATGATAGATAGATAGATAGATAGATAGATAGATAGATAGATAGATAGATAGATAGATAGACAGAAGCTGGTCCTAGAGACTAAAGACTATCCAGTGGACTGCTGCACACTTGAGAGTAGGGGATTCAGGGGGGGAAATTATCTTTGTGTAGAACTTAAGCTACCTGAGTAAACACCTACTTTATCTTAAGGCCATCTATTTTAATCAACAGGTTACCATAATAATTAGTTAAATCTGTGAAGGAAGGGTATTTGAAATTTAGTTGTAATGCAGTCTTTTAGACACCCATGCAAATGTAATATTCAAACTGCTCTTTCACAAAGCTATACACTTTGGAAGAATTCTGATGGTTGCCATAGGAAGCTTAGCACCTGGATTCTAGTTGCTAGAGAAGAGGCTCTTCTGACCCAGAATGGTCGCCCTAGAAGAGCTCTAGGTTCTCTCTCTAAGACAGGCAAATCACACAACCTTTGTAGTTGGAAACATTGTTGTGACAATTGATGACATTGTGGTCTGCTCCCGTGCCACCAGTTAAGAAATCGATCAGACACATAGCCTCTGGTCCCTGGAGCCTCTTCAGTATCTAGACCGGAAGCCTTTACTTCTGCTCAGAACTCCTCTGCTTTCCTTTTCAATGGCATGAACAAGAGTATGAAACTACATTAAAGTTCCTGAAAGTTCCCTAGACTGTGTCATGATTCAATGTAGAAGAAAACCAAGTTCTTTCAAATTCACCATTAAGCAACGAACTAGCCATTAAATTAACTTAAAAGTTACTACAAATGAGTGGGTAGTCATTATCTCTGTCATTTACTGAGCAAATGTTTATCAAGTGCTTAGGAAGTATTAAGCACTACCCTACATGCTGGGGGCCCAGGTCCTAACCTAGCAAAGAATTGCATGTACATACACTGAAACAAATAAACTTGGGAAAGTAGCAGAACAAATGAATAGGATGAAGGACTAGAGAGTAGAAGGGACTGGTCTCTTTGAGGAGGTTACATTCAGACAGAGATCTGAAGATGATGAAAATACTGATGGTGCAGGTCTGGCAGAGTAACCACCTTATCAGAAAGGACGATCCAGGATTATGATATATGTAAAGTCTGACCCCACTGAGTCAATAGGAAGGACATACCAACAACATCCAATTTATGTTTGTTCTCAATGGATACTTGATAAGATTTTTGGTAGTACTTGCCTCTAGACAAACAGAAAGAAGACTAGAGGTTAAAGCATGAAATTTACTTATTTTGTATTATTAGTAAATATAACTTTCATTTTAAATTCTAGGTTTACCCAAGAGACAGCAGTTTGAGTCTTTTAAATTTTTGTGTGTGCATGGGGAGGGGAGGGCAGCTTGGGTTCAGTTCCCAGCACCCACAGCTATCCATAACTCTAGTTCCAGGACATCTGATACCTTCTTAAGGATTCTGAAAGAACCAGGCACATATGTACATACAAACATACATGCAGGCAAAACACTCATACACATAAAATAAATAAATATGTAAAATATATAAATAACTATATAAAATCTAAAAACACAATGACATGTGTAATTCCCCATTTATGAACTTATCATTACAAATGCACCATTTAATAGAACCATACATATTTTTTGATTCTGCCCCACACTCAGGTAATACACCTAGATTTTTAGATTTCTACCCCAAATGTCTATATCTAGATCAAGGCTTTTTCTGGTACTATAGGAGCAAGCATTTCATTAAGGAAGCAAAGGGATGCATAATCTCAGACTCCTGAGACATCATTCAGTGAATGTTTTTGAATGTATATCTGAGTCTTCATGTTAGCCACTGGGAAAATTCAGAGACATGAGGACTCAGCATGCCCACTGATTGTTCTAAAATTCAAGATGAAAAAAGTGTTCTCTTTGACAAACATGAAGGAAATTATCACAGGTATATACTAAAAGATGAGTTTTCCAAAGAAAAGAGAAAGACAGTCCAGAAGATAAAGGCAACATATGTAAAGGTTCAACCCCAGGGAAACTATGTGGTATTCTGATTAGATAAGATGCTGTTTATGACAGCTCTGTTCAAGACTATAAAATGAAAGAGAAAGCAAATTATTGTGAAAATTGATGTAAAGATGCCTAACATTGTGCCTCATATAGAGTTAATCCTCAACAACCATTGATTAATTCTGGTTTATCCAATATATCACAGATAGGGGAAGACATTTTCCTATAAGGGACCAGATAAAGATTTCAGGATTTCTAGGCTGCTGTAATACAGTGTCTCCTGGGAGCAGGAGGAAGTAGTCACAGACAAAGTATAAGTGACTAGAAGACTTGGGTTTGAATAAAACTATATCAAAATTGTGTATGGTCTGTATTTGGCTGTGTATATTATTAATTAGGGGCTTCTAAGTTTTCTGTCCAAAACATTTTAATAAATAGGATATATATATATATACAAACCCTGGTGCTCTACTCCCAGATCCTGACACATTATTTATTCAGCCTAGTGGGCATGACTGGAGTGTGAGCCCAAGGGGATTTGTGGTAATAGCTTGCACTTCACCATGGCTGTGCTGTGTTCATACTGTAGGCGTGAGGTATACTGTATCTGTGTTTTAGAAGGGTAATGTGGCACCAAAAGAATGCCAGGAACAAAACTAACTTTTTCTTCTATTATATTTCCTGGTAGTATAAGTGTCCTTGTGAAGAACAAGAAAGTAAACCAAGACCATCATAGTCCTTACAGTTCCAGGGGCACATAAAATTAAATGATCTCATAGCTAGGAAATGGAAAAACGTTACATGTTCTTCAGCTGATGAATAGATAGCAAAAAAATGTGTGCATGCACACAATGGAATTCTGTCCATCCACAAAGAAAATAAATCATCCGCTTTTCAGGTAAATGGATAGAATTAGAAAATATTACATTTAGTAAAGTGACTCAGATCCAGAAAGACAAACCCCACACATTCTCCCTTACTTGGAAATCCTGGCTCTCAATCTTCAGATGTGAGTATAGAGTCTGGAATAACCACAGAAACCAGGAGAGTAAATGAAGGCCATTCAGGCAAAGGTGTGGCAGGGAGGATGCTCTAGGGAGAGAAGAGCAGGACACGCATACATGAAGGAAGGATTGGGATAATTGGGGGAGGGGTTTAATTGAGGAGGAAGGAGGGGAGGCAGTACAGAAGGATAGGAAAGGGGAGAGATAAATAACACTAAGGATGCTTGAAAAGTCCATAGGAAATAATATTTTATATTTACCAAAGTATATGTAATATTTAAGTATATGCATAATAGTTATATATACATATATACCTATACATACATGTATACATTATATAAATAATGTAGGCTTGGTTTAAATAAAATTGGTGATAATACCAATTATCCCTCAAAAAGCCATAAGCTCTCACAAAAGCCTACTACCAGGCACGAGAATTTCAACTTTTTGATGGTGGAAGTCCAAGAGATGCCCCCCAAACAATGTAGGCTACTTCTCTTGCCCTTGGCAGAGGTTAAAGGTAAAGGCCGTATCACTGAACATGCCATACATTTAGAATGCAGGACTTGAAGGAATTGACTTAGATGGACTGAGTTAGAAGCCTCCTTCCTAAGGAGTAGCCCCCACAGTATCAGAAGGTGCTGTGCAAGCTGGCAAAGGAGAAATAATAATCAATAGTCTAACTGAGCTGTAAAGGCTCTGGATCCCAGCATAGAGCAGCCTGGCAAGGTAGCCAACAAAGGTGAAAGCACTGTCTAAATCAAGGTCCATTCAGTCCAAGGGACTTCATACCCAGTACTGTAAACCTAGCCAGCTACCCATGCTTGGCAAGCCTGTGAAACCTAGGTCAGAACCTACTACCACCACCATCCTAGATCAGAGTAATTTTTAACCATACTGAAAATACTTGCTCTACGTCTTACCCCTCATTCAAGGTGCTTCTTTGTTTGTAGCAGAAGGCCACTGCAGAAAGCCACAACTGGTCAAAATCCAAAGAATGGCTGTGGGGTGCTCAGCTCCGAACTGTTATCTTTTTAACACAGACCCTACTCTTAAAGCTCAGAGGACATCATGGAGAAAAAGAGAGAGAGAGAAAGAGAGAAGGGTTCCAAGAGCCACAGACCCAAGGTATCTGCTGTGACATCGCATCTTCTATGTAGGACAAGGAAGCTAGCCCAATGAAATGTCATTAACATAGTAGCCTAAACAAGACCTTTATTTTGACAACACCAGCAACAAGTGACAGTAACAAGACTGTGCCCTTAGATGAAGATTTGTGGGTAACTAACAACTCCTGAGGACAGTCTTCCCCAGGATGATCCACTAATTGGTTACCTATCGATCACTAAGTGGTCAACCCTAAAAACATAATGGGCTCATTGTGTATGTGTGCGTGTGCGTGTGCATGTGCATGTGTGTGTGTGTGCGTGTGTGTGTCTGTGTGATAAATTAAATAAAAAGAAGGGGAAATGCCTTATCCAAACTTTAAAGCACACACAATTTCTTTTCTTTTTTTCTTTTTTTTTTTTTTAAATTCAGTGATCTCTGGGTTTGTTAACATTGCCAAGCCAAAAAGAACAAAGAGCTTTAAGGCCTTAAGATGGGAGATGCAGTCTGTGGAGATGTATTCTGTGGAGGTCAGAGACAAAAGGCCACTATTCTCATCTCTCACCTTTGGAATAAGTAGAAATGAATCTCTGTGTAACATTGGTGAGTGAGATGGCAACCAGACAACCCCTGAGACTGACAATGATTTCACTTGTCTGAGATCATGACTTTGGAAATAGAATGGGGAATTGCTAATCACAGCTCAGAGTTTTCTCTTCAATGGCAGCCAAGTAATAGAGGCCAAGCCATATAGCGCTGGATTTAAACCTGCCATCGCTTTACAAGAGTGAAAAGCAGCTGAGCATGGTGACAGGCAACACCCGTATAATCCCAGCACCTGTGAGGCTAAGGTAGAAGAAACACAAATTCAATACCAGCTTTGGCTACAAGCCTTTCGCAAGGACTGAAGGAGGCAAGGAAGGCTGTTGTCTTGTTTGGTGGGCACTATATCTGTTACAGTAGAGGTAGTATGATAATAATAGGAAGCAGCCTCCTGGAGGATGTGATTGATTCTCTTCATATTCCTAGCAAGAACCGTGGCATCAAACTAGACAAGACTGTGATAACCATTATAAAGTATGTATTTGCATTCAGTTTGGATCTTTCCGGGTTCTAGTCCCTTTGTACTTCCAAAACCCACATTACATGCAATACTGCAGCATTTAGGGCGACCATACTTTGCAACACCAAAATGAAGACTATTCCAGACAAGTAGAACAACTGGTCACCTGAACTGTTAACTGCTTATTGAAGGAAAAGCAAATAGTGGCCAGAGACAAAGCTGTGTTTGCCTGGAAGCCTGATCCTTTGACTTGGTTCCCTAGGAGAGAACTGGGGGCAAGCCTTGGATGAAGAGGAGAGGGAAAGCACACCTGCATTCCGAGTGCTTTTCTGGTTTGAGTCCAGTGATTCCCCAAGATCCAGCTGCACTTTTATCCTGTCAGTTACACCAAACACTACTGTATTGTGTGAGTAGCTGGCATAGCTCAGAAGTAGAGCACACAATAATCATGCAAGAGACCCAAGGGTTCCAGCCCCAGCACTGTAAAAATAAGCTCATAAATGAAAAATGACAGACTAAAAAAGCCACTTGTGTAACAACTCAGGTATTTGTTTCTGTTCTTAGTTTCCAATATCCAGAACTAAAATAACTTTGATTACTGTTATACCTATCAATATGCCTTCTGAATAATTTAAGAGATTTTAATCACATGCCCTATTCATGGTGGGTCACTAGTATCGTATTGGGCACCGAGGGGAGAATTATTAATAGTTTCTGGAGCAGTGGCAAGGTCCATTAATGCTTCAGAAAGCAGCGCGCTAATGGAAAGTGCTGCCTAGTTTCAAATTTTCTTGGTTAATGAGCACATTTCACTCTAAGGCCAACAATGACTAGCTCAGATTCCCTGGTGCTGGGAAAATTCTGATCTAAGTGCTGTCTTGGTCTGTTTCGAAATCACAGTACAGATAAAGGGCTTATATTTCCAGACCTTAAAACCGATTTGGAAACTGAAATTACACAGAGGGCAAATTTAAAAAATTGTTATTCCAAAAGTCTGTTTTGTTTTTTTTTTTCAAGACAGGGTTTCTCTGTATAGCCCTGGCTGTCCTGGAACTCACTCTGTAGACCAAGCTGGCCTGGAACTCAGAAATCCGCCTGCCTCTGCCTCCCAAGTGCTGGGATTAAAGATGTGAGCCACCACCACCCGGCATTCCAAAGGTCTTAAGTCAAGGATATGGCAATTAGCAATCTACTGCAGGTTAATAAGAGAGACAATGAGGGGAAAAGATCAGGGTGGGGGGGGGACAGTATGGGAGCTTTGAGGTGTACTACACTCAAAGTTTTTCTGCCCTAAGTCCACTCTGTACAACTAGTTATTGGCCATCTTCATCTTCCTCGTACTTCCAGCCTAGGGAAGTACTGAAGAGAACACCATGGGTAAGTAATAGCCAGCATTGACTCTCACCTCTTCCCTTAAAGTTCCAAGCCTAGCCCAAAGAGTCCTCTCTCCTACTCATAGCAGTCACCTCATAACTGATCTCTCTTAATTCTCTCATAGTTCCTTACACCATCACCAATGAAAACAGCCAGTGCCATTTTTTTCTTTGAAACTAGAGACAAGACTATATCAACCTTTGTTTAAAACACCAATTTCCCATAACACTCAAAACAAAATCCTGACTCCTATGGTAGTGTATCTCACAAAGCCCTGTATAATTCTGCTATCACTGTTGTTATAATCTGCCTCCCTCACTGAAGTAAGGTTCATGGGGCTATAATTTTGTGTGTGACCCTTGGCTCCTGCCACATGGTAAATCTAAGAAGGAATCAGAGAATAAATGAATGGAGACTGAAGAAAGACACAAAGCACACCCCGGTTTAAATGGCAGCTCTTCTGGTACTAAACCACACTCTTTTTAATAAGCTATTTAATTCCAGGAGGCCCAGTCATCTTCATCTCTAGACCAAACAGTGTCGTTTTTCCCCTTCAAAGTGTCTTGAGGCAGACTAGGGTGAGAAGTCTCCTAAGACAGAGGCCTACACAGTGGGTATTCAACATACTTTCTTTCTCCTTCAGTTAGTTCTGCTCCATTCAGGTAAAGTAGAATCAAGAACCACAGAGCCTCCAAAGTCATCAGGATGGCTCCTGTGCCATGAGTGCATACACTCACTCAGGCACATTCTGTCACTCTTCGGGAGCTTTCCCTGCCCCTGTGTATGCCTCTAAAGTGAAAACGTTTCAGGAAGTATATATTCACCTTCATTTGAATAAACTCACATTTGAAATTGGTTCTTCTGTCCCAAGAGACCATGTCAGAGGGCCTAGGAAACAGAAAGCAAGACTGTCAACAAGCAGCTCCCCAGGTAAATGAAGAGTTTATGTAGTTTAAAATGATAATCCTGAAATAGAAGTCATGGCCCAGTCATCAGAGATGAAAGACTTGGCTTGAGTAAGAAAGATATTTCGAAAAGACTGATATATGTCAGGGATAGCCTTGTTACTCCCTAATCAAAAGGTATTCATCCTGGTAAACTCCTGAGTGGTTGAACGAGTGGTTGAACGAGTGGTTGAACGAGAAACAATCTGGGAATTTTTGCATCAGACCCATGAATGAGAATATTAAGATGAAGCAGTTCACACCTCTGATATTGGTACTTTTCATTCTCACACCTCTTTGCCCTGAAAAACTTTCCAACTCTGTCTTCTATGGCAACACAGATTTATAACCAAAAACAAACAAATAAACAAAAAGTCAGGGTTCTATGATTTGGGGAAGGGATAGGGAAGCAGGGAAAGTCCCCCAAATGCCTAATAATTCATGATCCTAAAATACTGGGCATTTCCAAAGATCACCTCGTTATTCATTTAATCTTCCTTGATGGCAGGCTTCCTTCCTTCTTCTATAGAGGTCTATCCAGCACCTCCAACCCAGAGAGGCTTTTGAAGTTAAAAGTCCTTGTGGAAACAAATTAAACTCTATCAATCTATAAAACGTATTCTGTTTTGGATGTCAAAGCATCGTTTAATAGTTTATCAGATCTAAGTGTGTGCAGTCATGTGGAAGCGTGTCAGCTATCAGCTTGGTTTGGCTAAGGTATTACAGCTTGGGTTTCCTCCTTTACATGTTCCCTCACATCATTTTCCATACACATTCCTGAAATGACTGACACCCGACAAACAAAGAATAACCTTTGGATAGCCAAACTGTATCTTTTTTAAGAGACAGAACACGTTTTTCACGTTTTTCACATTTTTCACATGCTGCCGCTTGGATCCCATTCAAAGTTGTCTTCTTCATAAAGAAATCTGGGCTGCTGATTTTTCTTAGAGAAATCTTTCTAAATCAGGGAGGGAGGGAGCACTGACCTGAAATCTAAGCAGTGTCCTAAATTCTGTACTAGTAATTTTAGAATCGTAATTTTAGAACATGTGATTGCACTGAGTGGCTAATAATACTACTAAAACTTGTTGCTTCTGTTCTCAGCCTAGATTAAAGGTTTTATAAGCAGAGAACACAAGAGCTTTAAAAAAAAAATTACAAATCACTATGCCACACCCAGGACAATTTAGACTAATCTTGTCTTGGGGACCACTTTACCTTCTTTCTTTACACACAAAAGGCAGCAGAAATGTAAATCACATTCCAGTCTTTTTTGCTTGTTAATGGTTAGGGGAAAGCTGTTTAAATGGAAAGTCCTTGACCTTAGCTTAACATTTTATAAAGTTCCCTCTTGCTGTTCAAACTCCATTTATGACAAAGAGGAGAAGCTGTGTTTGCTGATCTGAGTGAGAATGGACCCCC
>JADRCD010129597.1:0-14606 GCA_019843815.1 Montemys delectorum | reverse complement strand
TTTTCCATTCATAATTATTTAGTCTCTGTCATTTAAAGCATTTAAAATTTTTCCCCCACTATGGCTTTTCACTTCTACTGCCTTTAAAAAATATTCTATTCCATGTTGTTTTAGAAACACACTTTAATATTTAAATTAATCCAACCACGATATAATTTTGAATGTTACTGAGTTTTCTCTTAAAAATTATATACATATAACAATAATTCTGATTATTATAACCTCCTGTAATCTCTCCTAACCCTGTTTTATGGACACTGCCTTCCATACTAGTTACTTTCCCATATTTATGAGTATTATTGTTGCTATTTTTATTTTGTTTTATTTTTTTAATGAAAACCTTTGAGATTCAACAGGATCATTTGTGGTACCCTGAGTATGAAATGACATATTGTAGCCTGGTGGATTCTCAACTGCAGCCATAAATTCTATGAGAGAGCAGTTGACTCCCTCAGATCCATGGTCAAATGGAGGTAGACCCAGCTTTGTAGGTTCATTGTTGGCCACCACTACTATTGGGAGGTCATGACACCAATCTCTGTGTTCAGAAGACAGCATTTCATAGACTTCCTACATATCTTCTGGCTCTTAAGCTCTTTCTGTCCCCATCTCCCATGGTGTTCCCTGAGCCTTAACAGAAATGATGCAAATGCCCAATTTAATACTGAGAAATCAAGAGAATATAGCTGTACTGCAGACATCTTTGACATACCCTTGAAAAACAACTGATGGAGAAACATCTAATAACGAACACATTACAATAGGCATATGAACAATTAGGCACATGAATGACTAATTCCTTGCAAGGAATGAGTGATCATATATTGGCAAGATTAGATGATAATCTGACTGGTATATCTTAAGTTTGCAAAGTAAAAGTCTTTAAAATTCAAGATATAAACTTTAGGTTATAAACTTTAGGTTATAAACATTGAATGACTGATCACAATAAAACAGATAGCAGACAGAATTCATAGTTAGACAATATTCAGTGCAGAAGTGAGGAGTGAGACATGAGGGAGTTTGTCTGTGGGAGATTCCTGTTAAGCACCATCATGGTTGTAATTCTATAGAGTTTGATGCCATTTTCTAAGATAAAGCATACTCACAAATTCTGAAACATCATATGGAGATACCACTTGACTAAATATATACCAGAAAGTGAATGGGAGTAGCAAAATAAAAGATTATTCAAAGTGATTGAAACAATAGCCTATTACCAAAAGTGCAATCTAGCTCTTTTAAAATTATTTTAGTTTAAGTAAAATAACATAATTCAATGTTGTAGTCTATTTAGCTTGATTTATTAGCATATTCAGTAATCGTATTTGGCTTCTGGTTTCAATGTTAGATAAAATAAGAGAATTTCATGGGTAGTGATTTATAAGGACATAGAAATCACCATCTATGGTAAGTCAATGTACAGAATTTTGTTTGTATATTTTGTTTTGTTTTAAGAAAATGTCCAAAATACTTACGAACATAAATTTTTTTGCTTAACACATACATAGTTTGTTGATAAAGAATAGTAATAATGTGTTCTAAATGACAATTTTAATTTTTAAAAAATGAAAAGAAAAATGACCCAAGGTATTGAATAGTAGAAGTATTTAATAGCATCATATTTCATATTATTACTGTTTTCACATAGAATGCCTCACTATCTACCATTTCCATTTTTTCCAGTGGTTCTTTATGTCCTCTATTTCAGTATTTTTCAACCTTTCTAATATTGCAAATCTAATATAGTTCTTCATGTTATATAGTCACTCAACAAATAAAATTACTTTGTTGTTACTTCACAATGATAATTATGTAATTGCTATAATTTTTTCATTTTTTGATTTGTGAATCAAGCACCCCAGTACTACTCATCTACCCATCCCTTCATATCTCCTCTTTGCCCTTGCAATGTCCCCTCAAAATAAAAACAAACAAACATGCACATACACACAAACAAAATCTCACTTTGGAAGCTGTGGTGTCATGGTATGCCACATAATACACCCTTTTGTCCAAACATCTTTACTTGCAAATGTTCACTGCAATGAGTCATTGGTTTTGCTCAAGATCTCTATCTTCTGCTGTTCTATCAATACTGGATCCTCACCAGGACTTCTCTCAGGTATCCTGTTGCCCTGTGTCACAGAGATCCTGCAGCTTTGAATCTTCAAAACTGCCCTTTGCTTGTACTCCAGCAGTTTATACATGGGGTAGGTGTTGGGACTTGGGATGTGGAAAACATTGGCATGCTTTAAGTGGGGCTTAATGGGCTATCCTAGAAGGAATGTGGAAGACTTTGTTGCTGTCAGTGATTTAAACTTTGTTGACCTGGCCCAAGAAGTTTCAATGGAGAAAAATTTCAATATCTGCCCTAGAGACTGTTTTTGTGGTATTTTGGGGAAGAATGTAGATAGTTTTTGCTGTTGTCTAAAGAGTTAGACAATATTAGTTAGTAGATTTGCTATTTTCCAAATCCCTCTGCCTAAGGCTAAGGTCAAGAGATTTAGATTAATTGCTTTGATAAAGGAATTCTGAAAACAGCCTGGTGTAAATTCTGTTTTGTGGTTACTAAAGTTCACTCTTATGAAGAGAATTTTAATGAAAAGGAGAAAGTTTCTCAACAAAATAAATGGTTCGAGTTGATAGAGGTACCAGGAAGTGAAATGGAACTGAATCCTGTGCTCAAGGATATTAAACTGAATTAAGGAAGGAATGACCTTAATGCAAGATCCCCCCCCCCCCAGCTAAATTTAGGTCCACATATAGTACTACAAACCTTTAATCCCAGGAGGTAAAGATATGTACATCTCTTGAGTTCAAAGTCAATCTATAGAGCAAGTTCCAGGAAAGCCAAGCTCAGGCAGAGTGATTTAGAAAACAGAAAGCTGGTAATAGAATAAGGGAGGCCATGTTCCAGCCCCAGTAAGCAGCAGAACTCAACAGCTTCAGCCACGTGGTTCAGGCTTTAGAGTGAAAAGTAGAAGGGACTACTGGGATACCTGTTGCTGGCTAGCTGGAGCTAAAAACACTTTTCACCAAAACT
The DNA here is from genome assembly GCA_019843815.1 of Montemys delectorum. Taxonomy (NCBI): domain Eukaryota; kingdom Metazoa; phylum Chordata; class Mammalia; order Rodentia; family Muridae; genus Montemys; species Montemys delectorum. The sequence continues at coordinate 11,560 of JADRCD010129597.1, read as the reverse complement.
TCATAAGAACGATCTCCAGAGTTTCAATCACCCTCAGTACCAATGTCTTCCATATTTCTGCTACAATGCCCCATTAAGTCCCTTTTAACATATTTCCTGGCTTTTCAAATCCTATCTCCCGACATCCACATTCCTCTAAAAAAAGCTTGGTAAGGCTTATCACAACAATACTTCAATCACTGGGATGCTGTCTCAGCTAGAGTTTCCATTGCTGAGAAGAGACACCATGACTAAGACAACTCTTATATGTGACAACATTTAATTGTGGCTGACTCACACATTTAAAGTTTCAGTCCATTATCATCATGGCAGGAGGCATGGCAGCATCCAGGCAGACATAGTGCTGGAGAAAGAGCCAAGAGTTCTACATCTTTACCCAAATGAAGCTAGGTACAGACTAGATAGCTAGGAGGAGGGTCTCAAGGCCTGTAACCACAGTGACCCACTTCCTCAGACAAGGCTATACCGATTCCAACAAGGCTATACTTACAAGTGCCACTCCCTGTGCCTTCACAATTGTGTGTAATATAAGATGTTCTGAATACAATTCCATTTACCTAGGAATTGAGGCCACCTACTTATAAATAGGACCTCATAATAATAGAATGTTTCCTTTCAATAAAGAAAAAAATTTAATGAAGAACTTCACAAAGGTGAAGAAAATCTTTGCCAGCTATACATCAAATAGAAGATTACTATCCACAAAATGAAAATAACCCGTAAATAGCCTCTCCCCCCGCAAAGAAAAAGAAAAACTAAAAGTGTGCAGTGGATCAGAACGAATTCACAAAAATAAACAACAACAAAAAAAAAAGGTGAAAAAATGTTAAAGGTTTAACATCTTTCATAATTAAGATAATGAAAAATAATTCTATATGCAGATGTTGCCCTATACTGGCCATTATTTCCAAAAATAAGAAAGAACTGATAGCAAATGGTGGTGAGGATTCAGGAAAAGGAATCCTTATGAAGTATTGGTAGAATTATAAATTGTTGCAGCCTCTGTGGAAATCAGTGTGGTAAATCTCCAGGCACAAAAAGTAGAGGTATTGATTATGCAACTTTACCACTCCTTGACATATGCCCAAAGAATATGTCACTCCTTGACATATGCCACACTTCTCTACATATACTTCCTCAGCTATGTTTTTTGCTGCTCTTTTTACAATAGCTAGGAAATTGAAATGGCTTAAATATTCTTGAACTAATGAATGAACAATAATCATGTTGTACACAGGTATAATATAATTCTATTCTGGTATAAAAATGATATTATACAATTTTCAAATAAATGAGTAGAGCTAGAAAACATTATACTAAGTTTTGACCTAACAAAGACACAAAAGATGTTACATGCTTATTATTTGTGTACCTTAACCTAAAGTTTTACAAATATGTATATAGCCTAGACTAATATAAACCAGGAAAGTAAAAATTTTTTCTGAAATAATGAGAAAAAGACCTCTAGGGAAGACTAATTTTTTTTAAAATATAAGATGAGAAAAAAATGGTAGAGGTTTTAACTAGAGAGGAGAAAGGTGGTTAAGAAACAAACAAAATTATGAATTTATGAAAAGGCCATAAATATATATTTATATTTATATATATTCATATTATATGTGTATATATAAATATAAATATATATAAATAAATTTAATGAATATAAATTATATATATAAATTTTATATTTACTAACATACATGTAAAGTACATAGATGTGTGTATAGGCATATGCACTGTCCTAGTTAGTTTTAGGTTGCTGAGACAATATAAAGAGCAGAAGTAAGTTGGGGAAGAAACACTCTTATTCAGTTTCCTAGTTGTAGTTCATAAATAGGGAAGACATAAGTAAGGACTCAAAGCAAGACCTGAAAGCAGGAACTGAAGCAGAGACCATAGAGAAATGCTGCTCATTGCCTTTCTCTCCATCCTTCCTCAGCCTGCTTTGTTATAACACCTAAGACCATCTGCCCAGTGGTGACACCACTTCCTGTAATATGAGTCATCTTTCATGAATCATTAGTCAAAAAAAATCCTTAAAAAAGTCTTGCCTACAGAAAATCAGACAGAGGTATTTTCTCAGCTGAGGTATCTTTTCTTAGATTATTCTAGACTGTCAAGTTGACAAAAACAAACAAACAAAACAATGAGGGTAATTGACCCATATCTGCTTCACACACCAACACATTACTATTAAATAACAACTTTTCTTTCTTCATCACTAAAATCTCATTTAAATATCAATATCACAATACAAAACATAGTGTAACCATCTTGGCTGAAGTTATCTTTGCTGTGATGAAACAACATAACCAAAAGTAACTTGGTCAGGAAAGAATTTATTTGGCTTACATATCCTGAGTCACAGATTCTGAGGGAAGTCAAGACAGGAACTCAGCTTGGTTGGAACCTATAGACAGGAGCTCATACCCACAAGATTGAGCAATACTGCTTTGTGGCTTGTTCCTCATCATGTGCTCAGCCTGCTTTCTTATAAACCCTTGGATCACCAGCCCAGAAATGTGGGAACAAAGGCAGGGAAGTGGGGTAGGGGATTGCAGGAGGCAGAGCCCAGCAAGTTTCCTGGGGTTCAGACTCCAGAGACCAGCATCAGGGTGCAGATATAGCTTTATTGTTCAGTATAATAAATTTATAAATAACTTTTCAACCAATCAGGGTGCAGTTACATAATCAAGGACCAAATTGGGCACTACATGTGTTCTCTGGCATATCTGATTTACTTGTTCTTGACTTTGTATGAGAGTGAGTCGATTACCTGGGGAATCCCACGAATACATGGAAGCAGTCATCAACTTGGTCTTGGGTCCTTTGTTCTGTCTCACCTGTGTGCTAAGAGCTACCTTAGATTGTGTGAGATTAGGACTCCTCAAGCAGTAGCAAGGAGCTCTTGGTGCTTCTCTCTCCATCCTGCTTCTTGTAGAGAGCTGTCTGAATTGCGCCCTAAGATGGCGCAGGCTTCCGCTCCTTGCTGAAACGCTAGAGTGATAAACAACTCCTTATTTGGCTGTGCTTGTTTGTCTGGCTTGCTTCCGCCTTTGGCAACCTATCTGCATGCACCACATGGCCTACTGAGATAGGCTCAGGATGGAGCATTTAAGGGCTAACGGAGGTACCCGAGGAGTCATTCAGTCAGTCAGTCAGTCAGTCAGTCAGTCAGTCAGTCAATCAGTCAGTCAGTCAGTCAGAAGTTAGTCAGAAGATAGTCAGAAGATAGTCAGAAGAAAGTCAGAAGAATGTTCAAGGTTCCTGAATAAACTGCTTTAAGAAGAGCCCTTGGGTCGGGTCTTTCTTGCTGGCCGAGATGGTCGCAACAGCTTCTTGTTCCACCAGATTCATTTCCACGTGCCCCATCCAGGAGAAACACTACCCACAATGAATTTGATCCTCCTTCACCCTTACTTGCCAGCCTACAGCCTGATCTTATAGAGGCATTTTCTCAGTTTTGGTTCCCTCTCCTCAAATGAATCTATTCCTGTCAATTTGACATTAAACTAGTCATTACATTAAGGAATACAGAAGATGGTAGTCTTCAAGATTCCAGTATCTTTAAGATATTCAAGGTCTCACTAAAAACTGAAAGTCCTTTCGTAAGAGCTAAAATAAGTTACATATGCTTTTATTTCAAAAGGAGATGATCAAATTATGGAAATAATCAAATCAATGCAAAGCCAAAACATAGCACTATAAATCAAAGCTTAGAGCTCAAAGTACTTCATGTAAGATTCATTCATAATTCCTGGGTCACAAAGAACTTTGGTCTTTCTACCTCCAGGGCTCTTCTATTCACAGCAAACACAGCCCATTTCACAGGCTTAGGCTAAATTCATTCCATAGCTGTTACTGTCCTTTTTGGTTGTGAGGTAGTCCTATCATCTTCACTGTGTTAGTGTGTGCACCGCAGGTAGCATCTTCACCAATGACATCATGGTCCCTTTTATGGACTCTGACTCTGCTGCTGTACAGTACCAATCCTCTGCCATTCTTCATGACCCCTTCCATTGTGTGGTTTCTACAGCAAACAATGGTACATATTCACCAATATTCTCCCCTGGAAAGTTTTTCACTTAGAGTGATAATACACCTGAGAGTCACAAATCTTCTGACAAAATCCTCAGCACCAGACATGGGGAACTCCCTTTAGTTGTGGGTCACTGGAGTCCAAGGGACTCAAAATAATATAGGCTATTGCCATTGTCCTTGGTTGTCTTCCAGATCATTGAAGTATGACTCTATTCCTGGATATATTATACACTTCAGAGGTTATACTAGAAAGAATCATGATGAAAGTAATTTGTAGTGCCTTTTTGAGCATGCAGCAAAGATTGCTAACTCTACAGTTATTATTGTTATTTTATGTTTCCAAGTATTTTGCCTGTATGGGTATCTGTGTATCACATGGACACCTGGTTCCAGGAAGAACTAAAAAGTGAAAAAAAAAAGCACAAGATTCTCTAGAACTGTAGGTATAGGTGGTTATGAGATATCATATAGGTGAGGGGAATTGAAGCTGCATCCTCTTCAAGAATAGTCAGTCATTTTAACTGTTAAATATCTACCTAATCTATAAACCTAGACTTTTGAAACCAATAACAGGTATCATAATAATTAATGGTAGCATTGTGGTATATTGAAATTAAAATTTAAGGGTCATCTTTTATCGGGTATAAGTAACAATAATATCATGTTCTTCATCCATGAAAAATCTTGAAAGCAGATTATGTGAAAGGCTATGCAAACTGCTTCTGTCCACAATTGTTTAGAAAGAGAAATATGAAAGAAAGTATAGTGGTTTCTTTTCTTTTGCATGATAGGCCACAAAATAAAATCAACGTAAGGAAGGGAAAGGTTATCACGGCTTATGGTTTCACAGGGATAAGACCCCATCGTGCTGGGATAGAATGACAGCAAGCAGCAGGCATATTTGCAGTAGCAGGAGGCTGGGCGATTATAGATGTAACACCAAACATGAAACTGAGGGCACAGTGCAAGCGAAATGGAGTTTAATCTCTCAAAACACTCTCTCATTGTTAGACTTCCTCCAGCATGGTTGTACTTTCCCACAACCTCTCCAAACAACATCAACAACTAAAAACCATGTAGTCAAATGCTGAACCCTAGGGGGGACATTTCTAATCCATACGTCCACAGAAGAGAAACTTTAAACCACATACTCTGAGTCAATAATAATACACAAAAGTGGAAATGCACTCCAACATTGTTGAGGTATATAAAATGAAATTTTACACAAGAAGTTAGTTAGGACTTGAAGGGTGTGAGGAGAAAACATTGGTTGTGTAAAGAGTAACAATCATAGTACTATTAAGAATTATTATATAATGTCCTTTTAAAATCTCCATCTGATGTTCACTGGGAACATAAACTATAAATGCAACATTCCATGGGTCTAAATTTGCTAGTGTGAAAAGTAATTGGGAAAATATAACGTATTAATATTAAGGTTAATTACATCATAATACTTAAAGAATATACTTTAAATGGGTGATCCCATTTGACATTAATGAAAGCCACTAAATTATTTGTTTGGGCCTTAATAGCTAATGACAATTTTTTTGGTCATTTATCACTTGTATTGCTTTGTCATGATTTAAAATGACCTATTATAAGGTTAACAATATATGAGAAAATTAATGCACTAATTTGTGAGCAACTTTTAAGATTCATTCAAGCTTCATGATCATGCACTAATATAAGCATTTATAGTACTTTTGGGATAAATTTTCATCAGAGAGTGAGACTGAGAGATTTTTCTCAGGTTCTAATAGAGGACTAAATTACTGGTAACAATTTTGTAAATAATAGACCTTTGATTTATAGCTGGGTACTTTGCCTGAGTATGCATTTAACAAACCAATAATATTCTGCATGTATAGTTTTTTGGAAGAAAAAGGAAAGTTCTTGATACTTTACCACTTTTGATTACCGAGATTAACATTCTTATTAGGTCTGACAAGCACGAAAACCCCAATGTCAAGATGCACTTTCAATGCACTGAGGAGCTGTGCTTCCCAAGTGACTTGTTAAAGAGATGTTAACACTGAGTATTACCAAAGATTTGAATATTCTGATTAGAATGAGGAATATTATAATAAGAATAGACTGTTATATGAATATTAATGGTTCAATTGACTATTAAAATAGTTTTTAATTAATGGAAATAAATGTACCTCTAAACCTGATGCAAAAATTTGAAATGCTAAAATGAGATAGTCTGAGTTTTTTGGGAAGGTAAATTTTAAGTTAAAGTGTTGCATTTTGTGTGAATGAGAAATGATAAATTTGTACTTAATAGATGCATACTTGCTAAATTATTTTATAATGCCAATACTTAACAAAGGTTTAGAAGCATTACACAAAGAAGTTGAAGGTACTTGCTGGGAGTAATATCTATTTTTGGTTTTTTAATCTCTACATATTCCTTTGGCTTGTTATCAATATACATATATGACTGAGTATATTATTGTGTGGGTTTTTTTATGTCAACTTGAAATATAATAGTGCCATTTGGGAAAAGGAACTTCGATAGACAAATTGCCAGAACAGATTGACCTCTGGAAATGTGAGATGCTTTTTATTAACGATTTATGTTAGAGGGCCAACCCCAATGTGGGTAGTACAAATTCTGGGATTATTGACCTGGATACTAGAACAAGCATACTGAGAAAACCATGATGAGCAAGCCAGTAAGAAACATTTCTCCATGTCTTCTGCTTAAGATTTGCCTCTAGATTCCTACCTTGAATTCCTGTTCCCACTTTCCTTTGTGATGCCCTGCAACCTATAATATAAAATGAAATAAATCTTTTTCAACATTGCTTTTGTTAATGGTATTTTATCACAGCAACAGAAACCCAAACTGAGACAACCATCACATAGGAATATATAGTCATATACTACTTATTAAAAAGCATCTATGAATTATTATCTTCTTATGGTCTGAAGTATTTTTCATAGAGTCATTGAAAATAGAACAGACATAGTAAACATATTAGAAATACAAACCCTTGTACATTGAAATATTTACAAGTATATCAGTGAAAATGTCTTTATGTACATTTCTTTGACCCAGAAAAGTTAAATGTATACTGTGCACCAGTGTATCGGGTTTTCCATTTAAACTATGATTAATGTCACAGTTAGGGCTTTGTTTCTGTGACAAAACACCACAGCCATAAAGCAAGTTGGGGAAAAAAGGGTTTATCCAGCTTACACTTCCACATCTCTTTTTATCATCAAAGGAAGTCAGGACAGGAATTTAATCAGTGCAGAAACGTGGAAGCAGGAGCTGATGCAGAGGCCATGGAGGGCTGCTACTTCTGGATTGCTTCATCTGGATTCTTCAGTCTGCCTTCTTATAGAACTCAGGACTACCAGCCCAGAGATGACACCACTACCGTGGACTGGGCCCTCCACTTTTGGTCAAAAATTGAGAAAATGCCTTGTGCCTGGACCTTGTGGAGTCGTTTTCTTAACTGAGGGTCCATCTTCTCTAATAACCCCAGCTTGTGTCTTGTTGACACAAAAAACCCCAGCCAATACAGTTAACATGCATGCCTCTGTGATGACTAAATTTTTATTTCAGTCTAACTTGTTCTTCATCTGCTAGATAACTGTTACAAATACTTTCTGGATGATTATATGTGGGTTATTTTGAAATCATTTGAATTGGTAGAATTAGGTTATGTCTATCCAATATGTCAGATACCATCCTAAATGTGGAAGGCCACAAATGAAATGATGATGATTAATTTATTTTCTGTCCTGAGTTGACATATCTACCTCTAGCCCTCCCCTTGGTATTTTTGGTTCCCTATTTGGCTCTTGTCCTAATACCATAGCTCTCCAATTCTCAGGTGTTTAAAACAGGACAAAATTATACCACTTATTATTAATTATTCTTATAAGACACTTATAACATGTCTTCCAACTGAAATTATTAAAATAAATTCCTAATTAAATATACTAATATATTTACATATTTTAATATGACTATGTCTATATGATTACCATTCTTAATACATGCACTAAAACAGTAACTGAGCAACTTCTGTTTCCTTCCAATAAAACCTTTTTTAGTAGATAAATAATAGTCAGCAAACAGAAATGTATGGTCTAATCATGTCTTAGTAAGCTGTTCTTGTAAATTCAGTTTAATTAGCGTAAACACTCTAATACATTCATACTCTAATTTCAATTCCAACATTGTAAACCCATAGTGATTCAAATTTTAATATCTGAGCAAAAAACCAGTCGACATAATTATTGGGGACTTTAATAAAGAGATCATTTACTTTTGATCTAGAATTGAAAACATTTAAAAATAAAAACATTCTCATATAATTATTTATTAAGCAAATAATGATTTAGAATAAAAATGAAAATTGGAGAAAATTTCCAAACAGTAAGAAATACCAAAGAGCCAGCAAGAATCTTTAATTTTCCAAATGATTATCTATGTATTTATATGTATGAATTCAATTGAGTTTCAATCCATCACCCCATCATAACCTAATTCAGAGATTAATACAAGCATTGTCACAAATAAAATCTAAATAAATTAATAAATAGAACACACATATGTACAAAACTATACTATAAAATGATTTCATTCAAAGGAAGCTATTTGCTCCCTTATCCTCTCTGCGATGGATGTGTGATGCACAGTTGCTACATATTTTGCAAATAATTTTCCTTTGCAGAGCAACCAGCCATCTAATGTCTAACAGTAGTTAAAACTATATATTAATAGGTCACATTAATTTAGATTTGGGCATTTATGCACCTTAGCAACCATGGAATTTTTATAACTACTTCTTAAAGAAAATGTCCAACTATTATTTAATTTGAAAAAAAAGTAACTCAGTATCAGACTTAATAATACATTTTAATATGAAATTAGTGGTAAAGTAAAATGTCTATGAAAACCTTTGATTATTTATGATACTTTTTGCTTATCAATAGTTCAATTTTAACTGTTATTAATCAACATGAGATAGTCCAATTATTTGATAAAGTATGTGTAGAATGAAGAAATTTTAAATCAAAGAAAGAAGTATATACACTTCATGAACCTATGCTTATTAAGACAGAATTAATAATTTTTAAATAATTTGGAAGATTATGAACTCTTCAGTAATTGCATTTTTGGCTTTGTGCTTGAAAATTTTGTTATTGAAATCTTCCAAATCTGTACCAGAATCCCAGTCTTACTTTTTAGTGTCTGAATAATTTACCAGCCAAAAAAGATCTCAAATAATTACATAGTTATTAATTGGATATATTAATGTCTGATAATATGACAATTTTAAAAAATAAAATAAAACCCATTGTATTTTTTCTAAGTGAGTTTGAAATTTATATTATCTTGAAACAAAAGAACAGCAGTCACATTTATAAAACTGTCTAAAACATGAATCCATAAACTGTATTAATATAAAATACAATAAGAAAATAATGTTTTAAATGTGACACTTCCTGGAAGCCCATTTAGGAGTAATAAAATATGACAGACCACACCAGCCAGAAGACCAGGTAGTAGGCCTACAGATCTTCTCTCTCCCTGTTTCCCAGACCTAATCCTTCAGACTTATAACTAGCACTGGAGAAGAACATCAGTTGCAGCATCCCTGAATCCTGTGTATTCCAAGGATCATCCACTTCTGGCCTTCCTCACTCCATTCATTGCTGTTTCCCAGCCTCCAACTCAGGCACACATCAGAAGATCAGGTAGCTGGCCTGATGATCTTCTCTACTCCTTCTGTCCCCCCAGACCAAATGCTTTGGGCTCATCCCTAGCATTGCAATAAACCACCAAATACAGCCTGACTCCACATCCTTTTGTCTACACCTCATGTGGATTCCACAGACCATAGCCTATGAACCTTACTTCTCTTACCCATTCCTGTATCCCAGGCCCGACTCAAGCAAATGCTGTTTGCTCCATCACAGGCCACATCTGCCAGAAAACCAGGTCGGCTGCCCACACACCTTCTCTGCTCTCTTTCTTTACTTAGACCCAATTCCTCAGGTTTTTTTTCCCTAAAACTGCAAGATCTCACCAGCTACAGTCTTCCTCCTCGGTTCATGTATCCTATGAACCACAAGGATCATCCCTACCTGCCTAACTTCCTTCCCTATCAGGTCAATGCATCTCAAACCCAGATGTCTAGATGCCTGCTGACAGACATAACTAAAAACAGCTAGGACAATGTCTCCACTAGAGCACAGCTATGCTATCACAGGATGTCCTGAATAGTTCAACAAAGATAAAGGACAAAAAAAAGATGTTAAAACCAGCTACAGGAATATGATAGAGCCCCTTAAAGATGAAATTAATAAATCTATTAAAGAAATCAGGGGAAATGTAAACAATTGAAGGAAATGAATGTCTCTTTAAAAAAAGCCAGAAAAACACAATCAAACAGGTGAAAGAAAAAAATAAACCTTATCAAGACTTGAAAATGGAAATAGAAGCAATAAAGAATATAGAACACTGATTACTCAGAATTAATGGCAGAAGAAAATTGGCAGGTTGGGTGCTTAGTGTGCCATAAACAGGCCACACCAGCCAAAAGACCTCATGCGAGAGGTTTATTTGGCTGGTATAAAGAGGCTGTCTCTGAGTAAAGGTGAAAAGGAAAGAGAAGGCAGAGAGAGAAGGCAGTGGCTTTTTATAAGGGGTACAGCATCTGAACATAGAGAGAATGCAGAGCTTACAGCAAAAGTGTAAATGTGTTGCATTTTAGTGACTGATGGTGACATAGTTGCTGTTGCTAGCTAACCGGAGATAGCCCTACTGCTGGGGTTTTACAAAACTGAGAGATTTCTGGAAAAAAATTTAGGAATTTGACCAAGTACTACAGAGACAAGGTCCGCCAAGAAAATACAAGAGATGGAAGAGAAAAGCACAGGCATTACTGAATATATAATAGAAGAACTAGATACATTCGTCAAAGAGTATGTCATTCTTATAAAAGAAAATCCTGACACAAAATATCTAGGAAATTTGAGACTCTGTGAAAAGACTAAACCTAAGAATAATAGGAATAGAGAAAGAAGATTTCCATCTCAAAGGTCAAGGAAATATTTTCAACAAAATTATACAAGAAAAATTTTCCTAATCTAAAAAAGAGGATGTCTTCAAAGACATGAGAAGCATATACAATATACAATACACTGGACCAAAAAAGAAAGAGCTCTTGTCATATAATAATCAAAAGATTAAACATACTGAGCAATAACAATAAAAATATGAAAAGTTGCAATGGAAAATAAGGAAGTAACATATAAAAGTAAACTGATTAGAATTGCACCTGTTTTATTTTTTAAATTGGGTATTTTAATTATTTACATGTCAAATGCTATCCCCTTTCCCAGTTTCCCTTCCAAAAACCCCCTATCGCACCCCCCTCATCTACTTCTATGAGAATGCTCTCCCGCCCACACACCCACACACCCACCCACTTCCACTGCTACACCCACTCGTCTACACCAGTTACATCTGAAGTATCAGGGGTAAAAG
>JADRCD010129584.1:0-10463 GCA_019843815.1 Montemys delectorum | reverse complement strand
TTGTTTGTTTGTTTGTTTGTTAAACACAGTTTCTCTACTTAGCCCCAGCTCTCTTGGAACTAACTATGAAGATGAGGCTGCCCAAAAACTCAAAGAGATCTATCTACCTGTCTCTTCCTCAGCCTCCCAAATTCTGGAATTAAAGTTGTGCACTATCATTCCTGGTTTCTTAAAAGTTAATCAAAATTAAACATTGAAAAATGCACCAACAATGACTTTTTGTCTAAGTAATCTATGCTCCATTCTAATTGCATTTCTGGTCTTACTTTTAAGGTCATGGCTTAATCCTTATTCATAGATGAGTAGATAAATGGATCAGTGCTTATCAAGTGTTGAACAGACAAGTTCTAATCAGTCACTTTTACTTGCAATGTCTTAATGGATTCAAGCTGTATCTCTATGTCCATCTTCACAAGATTTCATAACTGAGTTCTTTTATAACAGGTTCTATTATTTAGTTAAATGACAGTTATTTTTTTCAGTGATGTCTATATCTATCTACATTTCAATACATTTTAATATATTATAATCTCAAAAATTAAAAGAAAGAATTTTAAAAATCAAAAATAATTAAAACTTTAGTTATGAATTATTATTATTTTATAATCTAGATGATGCAAATATTCCATATCACATGGGTGGAGTCTGTAATCAGCAAAACAAAGAGCCACAACAAGCTTTCTCTGATTCTAAAACCCTTACATTTTTTTAAATTGTGTACTTTAATTAAGCCATGTACAAAGCAAAATCATGTTTATTTGTTTTGGAATTATAGTTGTATTATTTCCTTCTTCCCTTTTCTTCCTTCAAACCTCACATGTATACCTCCTTGCTCTCTTTCAAATTCATAGCTACACAAACACATATGTATACACACAGACCGCACAGACACGTACACACATTCATAAATACATAAATACAACCTGCTTACTCCATATAATGTTACTGGCACGCATGTGTTCTCAGGGCTGACATTTGTTACTGGGTAACCAATTGATGTGTTTCTCCTTGGGGAGACTATGTTTTTTTTTCCATACTCAGTATTCCTAAATTGCCAGTAATTCTCTGTCTAGTGTTGCCAGTAGTATACAACTATCCTTTGGAATATTGTAGAGGTAAAGATGATTGTAATAGAGACTTAAAAACTCTCTAAGACATTCTATATTATATAATAATATATAATGTATAATACACACACACACACACACACACACACACACACACACACACACATTATACTACACTGGTCCTGAGCTTGTCTGTATCCTGGTAATTTCAGCAATGAAGAAGTTGGACATTAAAAGGGCTTCTTACAGCTTTGTGAATAGAAATTAATGTCCCAGATTACCCAAGCTAGTGGGTCTGAGATTATAACCATGGCATATCTGTCTCTATATTTCATCAGAAAGCACAACTACATCCATGGAAGTAAAGTTGGTCCTGAACAGTGAGAAAACAAGTGGGCTATACCAAAGCAGATAAACTCATTATAGCTTCTAGAAAGTAAGTTTTAAAGTCGTTTCAAAAATTAGGTTATGAATTTCATGAAAATGCAGTTTTACAAATGACATCCTTTACATTTTTATGTAACATTAAGATTCAAGAGTTTCCACTCACCTTGAGCCACTTTGTTAGCTTTCTGGGGTCTGTGGTTGGTAGAATAATTATCCTATACTGTATGACTAATATCCACTTACAAGAGGATGAATGGAGGGAGAAAACTGGGTGGAGAAGGAGTGTGGGGAGGAGACAGAAGGGATGGGGGCAGGACAAAGAGAGAATACTGGGAGATACAACTGGATAGTGCATCTCTGGGATGAGCTAGAAACTTCCAGGAATCTATGAGGGTAGCCCTAGCATTGGGGGATATGGAGCCTGAACCCTCTCCTATAAACAGGCAAGGCTTTCAATGAAGGGATGAAGACACCAATCCAGCCATAAAATCATAGACTCTCAATTTGTCCTGCCTACTACATGTACAGGGGTTAAAAATGGAGCAGAATTTGAGGGAAGGGCCAACCAATGACTGACCCAGATTAAGAACAATGCCATGAGAAGGAGCCTAGCCGTAACATTATTAACAATATTCTGCTGTACTTGCAGACAGGAGCCTAGCATAATTGTCATCAGAGATTTCACCCAGCAACTGATGAAAACTGATACAGAGCCCGATGGCCAAACATTAAGTAGAGCTTGGGGGATCCTATTGAAGAGGGAAAGGAAGGATTGAATGAGCCATCGAGGTCAAGGACACCACAAAAAAACAAAAAACAAAAAAAAAAAACAAAAAACAAAAACAAAAAAAAAACCCTACGAAATTAACTAACCTGGGCCCATCTAGGTTCATAGAGACTGAACTGCCATCCAGAAAGCATGAATGAGATAGACCTAGACCCTCTGCACATATGTAACAGTTATACAGCTTGGTCCTCATGTGGGATGCCTAAAGCAGGATCAGGGGCTGTCATTGCCTACATTGCCTGACTTTGGATCCCTTACTTCTAAATAGCCTGCCTTGTCTAGCCTCAACAGAAGATGATGCACCTATTTTTACTGCAATTTGATAGGCCAAGGCTGGTTGATATCCATGGGAAGTCTCCCCTTTTCTAAGGAGGACAGGAAGGGTGGAGTGGGAAAGGGAGGTGAGAGGGAGGGACTGGAAGGGGAAGGGGGAAAGCTATGATCAGGGGATAAAGTAAATAAATAACTTAATTAAAAAATGTAATGTTAAACAAACTCAAAGAAGCTTAGAAAAAATTATGTAATTATATAGCAGCTCCACTGTCACCCCATAACCAGAGACACAATAATTACTACAAAGTTGTCCTAAAATTTTAACTGTATAAATTTTTGAAAAACAGGCTGGTAAGATGGCTCAGAGGGTAAAAGCACCAGCTGCTCTTCCAAAGGCCTTGAGTTCAAATCCCAGCAGCCACATGGTGGCTCACAACCATCCATTATGAGATCTGATGCCCTTTTCTGGAATGTCTGAAGACAGCTACAGTGTACTTATTTATAATAATAAATAAATCTTTGGGCCAGAGCAAGCAGGGTTAACCGAAGCAAGCAGAGGTCCTAAAAAAAGTCAATTCCCAACAACCACATGAAGGCTCACAACTATCTGTACAGCTACAGTGTGTACTCATATACTTAAAATAAATAAATAAATCTAAAATGTTTATTCAAAAATAATTTGAAAAACATCTAGTATATAGTCCCAATAAGTTAAAACAACAATTAAAAAGCACACACACACCCCAAAACAGAGCAGTCAATTTTCTTTCAGTTCATTGTACAAATCATGATATGCTAGTGACTAAATATTTCATGAACTTTTTCACTGATGGAAAGTCTTTCCAGAATGCAACTGGTAATGGACATTTATTTACAAAAAGTGTTTAAAAAATCAGGAAAAAAAAAGAAGGAAGGAAGGAAGGAAGGAAGGAAGGAAGGAAGGAAGGAAGGAAGGAAGGAGAGGAAGACAAATTATTCAATAAGAAAATGAGATAACTCAAGTGAAGACACTTCAATCCCACTTGGGAGGGAGAAGAAAGGCAGACAGAGGGAGGGACCAGGGTGGGAGAGTAGACAGGGAGGGGAAAGTGATCAGGTGTGTGTGTGGAAGGGGGGTGGGAACAGAAGAGAAGCCCTGAGGGCCAGCAGAATGAATGAAAATATGCAAGCTTGGGGGTGGAAGGTGGGGAGATCCTCTAGAAAGTACCAGAGACCTGGAAGGTAAGAGAATCTCTAGACTCAAAGGAAGGGACCATAGATTAAATACCCAACAGTGGGGAGAGGGAACTTGTAGACTCCACCTCCAATAGAAATACAGAGCATCAAGTGGAGGGATGTGGTTGCCATCCCATAGTTAAAAAACTCTGAATCAGAATCTCTCCAGTCTGAAAGAACTGCAGGAACAAAAATGGAGAAGAGCTTGAGGTAACGGAGGTCCAGTGACAGGCCCAAATTGGGATCTAGCTCTGGAGGAAGCCCCAAGGTCTGACACTATTACTGATGCCATGATGTGCTTATAGACAGGAGCCTAGCATGGCTGCCCTCCGAGAGGCCTTACAGGTAGCTGAGACAGATGCAGGTACTTACACCCAGCCAATGGACTGAAGTTGGGGACTGTGATTGAATTTGGGAAAGGCTGCAAGAAGCTGAGGAGGAGGATGATCCCATAGCAAGACCAACAGTCTCAACTAACCTGGACCCCTGAGATCTCTCAGACACTGAGCCACCAACTGGCAGCATACAGGAGCTGGTCTGAGGCCCAAGACACACGTACTGCAGAAGATTGCCTGGTCCGACCTCAATGACAGAGATGCACCTAACTCTGGAGATACTTGAAGCCCCACAGAGCGGGAGGCCTGGCGGGTGTGGGGTGGGATGGTCAGTGGGTGAGGACATCCTCTTGGAGACAGGGGGAGGAGAAATGTGATAATGTAATGAGGAACTGTGTGAGGGCAGATTGGGAGAGGGGTAATGACTGGACTATAAAAAAAAATAAAAGTGATAGATAAAAAAGAAAGAAAGATATAAAAATAAAATTAAAAAGAAAGAAAATAAGATAAAATTTTTAAACAGATACTTTAATAATAGGAAACACAAATGTCCTATTGATTCATGAATGGTCCTTAACAGTTCTCAACATCATTACTGATCATGCAAACGCAATTGAAATTAAAATGGCAATGCTGATGCTACCTAAACCACATTAACTATTATAAAAAGGCATGGAAATGCTAATGTTGATGATGGTTTGTGACAATGATAATTGACATGCAAAAGAAATAAGGATAAACAGCTAATTTAAAAGAAGAACAAGGAGAGTCTCCATAGTCCAGGGTTTCTACAGACAGAGAATTTTACATCTTCATGTTTCCTAGGCAAACCCTTGTACAATTCACATATATACTAATATATATATATGTATAAAATACATAGCGACTGATAGTCTTTTAGCATCTACAAATTTCAGTAATCCTCATGTCCACAAATACAGGAAAAGCAAGTAAATATGGTAAAGATAAGACAATACACGTTTATTTTTATATAGTTCTGGAAATCTCATGTCAGTTGGTAGGTTTAAAATCTCCATGTAGTAGAGTTTGGTCCTTCCGAGAAAATCTGTGCCTTGTCATTTCCTAGAGTGACCTCATCCCTTGGCTCCTGCCACCTGACACATTCTCCCATTCTTTTTCAGTGCCTTCCTCCTTCATCCTTTCCCCTCTGTCTCTTAGAGGGATCTCTACAATTGTGTTTAGAAACCATACAGAAAATCCATACTAATATCCGTCTCAATATTATTAATGATGTCTGCATGTCTTTTCTGCTGTGTAACATCCACAAATTCTGAAGATTTGGGTGGGGACCTCTTTGGATGAATGTCTTTCCCAAGCATTATGACAATTCATTTTAAACACTTCTAGAGATTATTTTTTATTATTCCTTCCCTGTTTCTTCCTTGAACACTGCAGCATTGGGGGTGTATAGGTTCTTTTGTATTTACTTGCTGTCCTTAAGATATAGTCTCAGTCAGGCGGTGGTGGCGTACACCTCTAATCCCAGCACTTGGGAGGCAGAGGCAGGTGGATTTCTGAGTTCAAGGCCAGCCTGGTCTACAGAGTGAGTTCCAGGACCATATATACATATATATATATAGTCTCATTGTACAGCACATACTGACTGACTGGGAATTTGGTATGTGTTCCAGGTTGGCTTTGTGAGCCTTCTGAATCAGCTCCCAGGTTCTGAAACTACAGGCATAGGAAGGTATTTTAACATAATCATACTTTATTAACTTTTAACCCACAATGTCAACAAGAAAGATAAAATTATGGAAGGTGATTTTATTTGGGTTTGTCAAAGAAGTAAATATTATTAATGAGCCAATAACAATAGCTAGGAATTTTGGATATTTTTCATTTTTGTTTCTTTATACATTGTTCAGTTGTGGTGTTATTGTTATGACTAGTCCTTAAAACTTTTAAACAAAATTAAGTTATTTATGCTTACAAAGATGCAAAGACAAAAGATAGTGGGTGGACATAGCTGTGACACTAACCATTTTTGCATACAGGTAGAAATTAGTTCTGAAGTTTATGTTCTTGCCAGTCATGAAATAATTTTACTTTCCTTCAGATAAAATGCTGGCTTTGACTTTTCAAAAGTGTTTTGTGGTAACTTTTTTTTTAATATTATAAGCTTTTACCCTCCCTTCTTTCTCATCTCTTCCTTCCTCGATCCTTTCTTTTCCATTGTTCTAACTCACCTCTCTCCCCCACCGACCCCCACTGCTCTGTCTCTCTTCGTCTCTGTCTCTTTCTCTCTCTCTCTCTCTCTTTAGTTCTTTGTGGCATTGGGGATTGAATCTGCATCCTAACACCTGCTGGGCAAATGCTCTTGTACTGACAGCAAACACCATCAGCACTCTTTACTTCTTAAGCTTTGAGGCAGGCTATCTGCTTGACCAGGCTGACCTTAATCTCACTGTAATCCAGAAGGTCCTTGAACTTGTCACTTTCTTGCTTTGGTCTTCTGAATAGCTTCGATACTAGCTAGCTCCACTGAGTTAACTATCGGAAGCTTCTTAGGTGTGGCTCATTAATATATTGATTGTGAGAAGGGCAAGCAAGCTCATAACCTGGTATTATTTGTTCATATATATATATATATTCTCTGTGTTTCATTTATATTTGCCTACCAATGTGGTGCCAATTAAAATTTATTATTTAGAAATGTGCAATGGAAGCTTTCTGTTCTGAGCACACTATACTTTTACGTCACTAAAATACTCTATTTACCATTTAATATCATCAAAATGTCAAATTTCTAGCAACAGAGTACACTTATACAAGATAAATGTGACCTGGTTACTAACCTTCGACAACAAAATGAGTGACGATGCCAATTGTGATTCCTATGATTGCAACAATTGCCAATGTGAACAGAGCTAGTCGTATAGGGTCCCAAAACTGTTGTTGTCTTCTTTGGTATTCGATTCGTGGGTATTCAGCTTCTGCAAACTCAACTGGTCTGTGATAACAGAACAAAACATAACAATTCAATAGAGTTGCTCAGGTGTGTTTCTCATGTTTGTTCCTTTGTCAAATAATTTGTATTGCTAAGAACACTGGGTTCCTTGACCCTCAACAAAAGCACTGTGGAGTGTGCTTCTCTTCCAAACCCCAAACCCCAAGCACAGTCCACATTTTAGTTAAGTTCTATTGATGTGATAGTTTCTTGGCACTGATTTTTGTGTGGCATACTAGCAACTTAAAAGTTTTCTAGTGAAATATAAAGGATAAACTTAAAAACTGATACTTCATAAATAATACTTTACATCACTTAAACAAGGGAGATTTTAAGCACAAGTTTGCATAGTCCCATAAATTGTAATCGGTTAACAACCAAAGTCTTCAGTAAGACTTAAAAACAATCTTAAGGAATTCTTAATGGCTTGTTTTTAAAGTAATCAACCATACAGGCTGGAGAGGAAGCTCCAACATTGAACAGCATTTGCTGCTCTTTCAGAAGGCCTAGATTCGATTTCTAGCACCCACCATGGCGACTCACAACTAACTCTAACTCTACTTCCATGGTACCAAATGCCCTTCTCTGGCCTCAGCAAGTTCTGCATGCACATGGTACACAGATATACATGTGAGCAAAAACAGTCACACACATAAATAAAATAATAAAATAAATAGAACACAATTTTGTAAAGTAACAGCATCACTTGTAAGACACCCGAGTGGGAGCTTTGTCTCACAGCTTGAGAGCTGTACTTGGTGGCACTCAGTACTCAGGGCCCCTGTGACCGGTCTCACTGACTTGTCCCAGACTCCTTGTTGCACTACTTCTTCTAGGAGCAGCACATCATTTGGACCATCTTTTATCCAACACCGACATTGTTATTTACTTAATTTCTGAGTCCTCAAATAGCAGTCAGTGCTTTTGTATTTTTTATGAAAACATGTCATTTTATTTGGCAGATATGAATTGAAAATGTTCACTAATATAAAGCAATCCTTTTATTTTTATTGGATATTTTATTTATTTACATTTCAAATGTTATCCCCTTTCCCAATCTCCCCCAAAACTCCCTATCCCATTCCCCCTCCTCCTACTTCTATGAGGGTGTGCCCCTACCCACCCACCCACTCCTGCCTCCCCATTTCCCTATACTAGGGCATCAAGCCTTCATGAGACCAAGGGTCCCTTCTCCCATTGATGTCCCACAAGGCCATCCTCTGCTACATATACGGCTGGAGCCATGAGTCCCTCCATGTGTACTCCTTGGTTGGTGGTTTAGTCCCTGGAGCTCTGGTTGGTTAATATTGTTGTTCTTCCTAGGAGTTTGCAAACCCCTTCAGCTCCTTTAATGTCATAGGTAATAATTTAAGAATTGCTTTATGGGATCCATTCCGTACACAGTCACCAAACCCAGACACTATGTGGATGCCAAGAAGTGCTTGCTGACAGGAGCCTGATATAGTTGTCTCCTGAGGGGCTCTGCCAGAGCCTGAAAAATACAGAGGTGGATGCTGGTAGCTAACCATTGAACTGATCATGAGGTTCCCAATGGAGGAGTTAGAGAAAGGACAAAAGGAGCTTCACAAACCGTTGTATTTACCTTAAGGTTTTGAGATGTACTGTGCCTTGGGGAAGCTTGTACTTTAGTAGAGGAGAAAGACATGGAAACAAGTTGCTGCAGCATGATTTAAAAAGCTTATATAAAAAGCAATTAACCCTTGGAGGGATATGAGAGGAGATTTTTATTATGAAGTCTACATTATTTTTTTGTGAGTGTTTTTTCACTCTTTATTGAGGCAGGCACTCACTACATAGCCTGACTGACTTGGAACTTGCTACTTAGGCAAGGCTGCCCTCAACCCACAGATTTTTCCAATCTACAAGTTGATACCTGACAATGCCTTGAGAGTTCTGGGATTAAAGAGGGGTGCTGTTGTGCCCAGCTTAGGCTACATTATTAAAATTTTGAGGAATGAAAGTTTACTAATATGGTAATTTGAATATGTTGGCCTTGGGAGTGACACTTTTAGGAGGGGTGGCCATGTTGGAGTGGGTGTGGCCTTGTTGGAGTAGGTGTGGCCTTGTTGGAGGAAGTGTGTCACTGTGGGGCTTAGAGACCCTCCTCCTAGCTGCCTGGAAAGTAAGTCTTCTCCTGTCTGCCTTCAGAACAAGATGTAGAACTCTCAGCAACTCCAGCACCATGCCTTCCTGCCATGATGATAATAGACTGCACCTCAGAACCGGCAAGCCAGTCCCAGTTAACTGTTATCTTTTTTAAAAGTTGCCTTAGTCATGGTGTCTCCTTTTTACAGCAACAGAAACTCTAAGACAGCTAGACATAGAAAAAGAAAGAAAGAGAAAGAAAGAAAGAGAGAAAAAAGAGAAAGAAGAGAAAAGAGAAAGAAAAATGTGAAAAAGAGAAACTAAAAGAGTGAGTTGTGAGAAACCACTCTATTAAGAATTAGTATCAGAATTAAAAATATAGATAAAATTGGACTTTTGCACTAAAGAACATATGTACTATGGAGTATATGGAGACAGGAAGCCTTTTCCAATACTACAGCACTAAAGGAGGACACAGTAGAAAAGGTTGCTGTAGACACTCATGAATATTTATAATCCCAAGGAGAGGTGGAAATTTCCCATCAGAAGCTGGGCAACCAGAATTTTAATCAGGTTGTGAATAAAGGATAAACCTCACAGGTATGAGTAGGAATGGGGATTAGGCAAGGCATAGTATGTCAGGAGAGAGGTCACACTGAAGATCCAAGAACAAGATGCCATATGCCAGGATTGAGGTTGCAGCGTGGGATGGAAAGAAAAACATAAATCCAGCTCTAATCCTTGAGCCTCACTGAGTGATGGATTGGATGTGGGACAAATAAATGATTGGCAGGTCACTTGTGTGGATGTCTAGGTAAATTCTTGTCCTTCTAGGAAAGAGGAGGACAATGAAAGGAAAACAAAGTGCATCCAATTAGGTATCAATGAAGCTACTACAAGGCTAAGAGAGCTGGAAACAATGCACACCTTTATTTTTCTTGTGTGCCTCTTTATATGATTCCAATGGAAGCAACTCTTACGGTTGAAGCTGGACCACCTAGATGAAAAAGTCCCACTTACCCATGAACATTGCTTTCCTTCTCACCCACACTAAACTTATTTCCAAAGTCTGTGACAGTAAGTATTCTTGGTTATTTATTTTGTGATTACCTAGGATTGTCATTCATTTGTATTCTTAGTCCCTCTCTTTCCATACTGTCTTGATTTCATTCCTACAGGTTGACCCATTAAAAAAAATCATGAATGAGAATCAAGTTTTACCAAATCCAGTGCGATGATAGATAAACATTACATCATCAGATGCACCATGATGAAAAGGAGTCTTCTTCTTCTTCTTCCTCTTCTTCTTCCTCTTCTTCTTC
>JADRCD010129549.1:0-10074 GCA_019843815.1 Montemys delectorum | reverse complement strand
GCTCTTTCTGGGGCTCCAGGAAAGTGATGGTTTTAGTGTCATAACACCCAATGACCAGAGAGCATGGGGATTTGAGGCATTTGGTTTTAAGAAATTGTTGAAGTTAATATATTTCTCTGACCCTAAACTTAGAGGAAGAGAGTCCCCTGGTTCAGGGACTCGATGTTGAAAGCCTTACTCAAAACAAATCAAAAAATATACAGCCTTGCAAAGCAGGGTGGGCTGGGAATAAGCCCAATGGGTTTGTTTGTTTGTTTATGCTGCTCTCTGCTGCTTTCTGGCCTGAGACAGGAACCTTTCAGCAATGGTTAGGACACTATAAATTTGCTCTTGTTTTACTTAAAACTGGATAATTCCTCCATTCCAAGTTCTGGTTCTTGTAATTAAAATGTTCAGAGAGGGGGATTAGGCATCTGTCGCCTCAGAAACCAAGATCTGGCAAGCTCTTTCCTAATGGCAGCCACAAAAGGTGCTGAGGATTTTCTGGACCTGCTGTCTGGAGCCCAGCTCTCTGCCAGTGCCATCGTCTGCCTTGCAAATCTGCACACCACGTACATATCTGGCATACCTAGGCACAAAGAGCCAACTGAGGGGGACATGGTATTTTCCAGAATTCAGGAAATTGAATTATCCACATAGGAAATATCACAGAGTAAACAATCCGACTGCTTTTTTTAATTAAAATATTCTGAAATAAAGATTAGGCTGTCAATGCCTTCTTTTATAGCATGCAGGGGATTTTCTGCAGGGATAAAATCACATGTTCATATGGTTATCATTTTTTCAAGTCCAAATATATAAGTGCGAGAAAGGGCAGCCCAAATCCTACATAATTCATGGAAGGCATTAAAATCAAGTGTGTTCAATTTGTGCTTCTCTCAGTGAATGGCGCACAGTGATGGAGAACTGCGAGTCACCTTTCCAAAGGGGAGCAGTACGAATTACCATTTGAAATTAGTTACATGATTCCAGCCCCTCAGCACCAGGCTGCGAAATATTAGCCCCTAGAGGGTAAAGGTTTAAGCATCGTTTGCTGAACTTCCTCCTTCCTCCCAGTGATAACCCTTCTATTAGATCATGTTTATTTTACTTGTAAATCACATCTCACTACAGGGGAGTTCAAAGTTTTAAAATATTAGTTTTGGGATACAGTACCTAAGCATTTTCTCCCTTTATCTAGACCCTCTCTGGTTTTTAACATGATATCCATCTCTCTAGAAGAATAACATTGTCTCTGTGTAAAGCCTTAAGTCAAACTACCAACATCTTATGTAATCCATTGTTTTAACGGGGTGAATTCTTCCCTCCAGCCCTATAAGGCCTTCCTCTCTGCAGCCAAGTGGATAATGACGGAACTTGTCTTGTAAGTACCATCTGCTACATTCTTTTCAACAAGCACCCTGCACTTCTGTTCCTCTGATAAAGTGAATGGGGAGATGGTACTTCCTGTTCTCTCTGACCCTAGGCCCATGGAACACCTCAAAGTACTGAACTCCGAGACCACAAAGTTATCTTGTTTTAATGTTAGTCATTCGCAAGCGCTCTGCAAACCTCCCTGTCATCCTTGAGCAGACTAACAGCTTAGGATACACAAGCCAAATCTATTTATTGTGGTTACTGTTAAATTTAACACGGATGCCTGGCTGTCTTAATGCTGCCTGGGTGGGCTGTGGTCAGGAGAACACACAGCTAAGCTGTCCACTGTTGCTCTGATGTCTTGGCTTGGGCAGGAGCCAGGTTTACAAGGGCTACAGAGAGGGCTAGGGGCTCTTTCTAGGTATGAGTTAATAAGTTTACCTTATCAAACTGAGGATCCTGGGAGACTTCATGACTTAGGTCAGACTTGAAATGTGACAAAGAAATGTGACAAAGATGAAAACCCTGGCCTCCAGATGAGATGATACATTGCAGCAACAGTATATCCCAGAAAGGAGAATTCCATGACTAGAATGTTGACCAGAACGCCAAACTGTCACTCCTCCTCTTTCTCCCAGCCAGGAACTAGTGCTGTAGATTTAATGCAAACTACTCCTTGCCATTTGGTGAATGGACATTGTGATAAATTATATATATATATATATATATATGTCTATATATATACACACACACATATATGTATATATATAGATGTGGATGTAGATGTACATACATATATACATACATGTTTGTGTATATACATACATATACATAAAATATGTATATATCAATATATACATATTAACTTAATGTAAACCTATATTAATCCAACAATGTTTATACAAGCAAAGGCAAAGAAGTGCTCTGTACATAAAATAGATGGAAGATACATTAAGGCTAGTGGTAGGATTTTCATGGAGAAGTAGTTGTTAGGGATAGTAACCACGGGTCAGAAAAGTATATTACTAAAAAAAATTTCTTAATCTATCACCATGATTTAGAAGGTGATTCATATTATCTTTGTTTGCATCCTTCACTAGCAATTGAGAAATTCTGTTTTTTCTGAAGTTAGATTATGGCCTGATTTTTGTTATAAGTTTGGCCCACTCTTTGCTCCCATACACATTTGCTGAACTCCTATATTGCTACAGACCATGGTTCTGACCAAGAAGAATGTTCTGTTTTTAAGTTCTGAAACAAGGCAAAAGGCCCTTTAGAAATTGGCTATTTATTATGGGATAAACCGGGTTAGAGGATAAGTAAATAAAGGTGAATTACTAGAGGCTGACTCCAACCAAATACCAGACATTTCTCAACCAGGAATCCCTCTCGACTAGCAGACCACGATCCTAGGCCACGGAAGATAAAAGAGCTTCTTTCCAAGTGAGCTGAAGCCTAGTGGCAATTCAGTGGAAACTCAGTTAGCCACAGCAATGTCCCAAAGTCCAATGTTATTTCTTTCAAATGCAGAGGGGCTGCACAAATGACATAAAACTGTACTGCTCTACCCAGGGTTTAGCTGATCTCGTAACCCTGGGCTTTCCCACCGTTTCTGTAGGTTCCTGGTGGAGTTTAACCTGTGCAGTTGGTGGCACTCTGACATGACAGCTAAAGGTAGGTGACAACTGGGGTTTCTGTTCCTTAGTGTGAGTGATGAATCCTGGGTCCCTGATGCTCTCCATCAGGGATCCATTGGCTTGCAATAAATAAACCATTCAGGACAATGTGACAGTTCTTCAGCTCTGTTAGCAGAAAGCCCTCTCTGCTGAAACCTGTGCCACATAGAATGTCACAGATTCTTTCAGCCCAAGTTCACTTTGACCTGTTTCCTCAGCAGGGGCAGAGGAGTCACCCTTTGACAAGATTTGAACCCTTCAGAAAGCTGACAAGCCACAGGAAAGGCGAAGGCGAGGTAGACAAGTTACTCATGCCCTGGCTGGAAGAGTAGATAGGCGCTCTAGTTTTGTCTGCACAGCTGCAGACACATGAGTTAATGATCTGAGTGATGGGTAGTGGACATTCTCAGAAGCCCAGGTCTACAGTATGGCTAAAGTTAGGCTTAACTTTAGCAAACAAATCAATCTCACCAAGGCTCAGTTTCTCTATCATTAGCACAGTGGGAAGAACTCTGTCTCTGTCTCTGTCTCTGTCTCTGTCTCCCTCTCTCTCTCACAGGGACCCCGTGTGTGTCCCTGTGTGTGTGTGTGTGTGTGTGTGTGTGTGTGTGTGTGTGTGTATGTGTGTGTAATAAGATGAGTCATATTACCTGAAGGCCAGAGTAAATGGAACCTAAGATGCTACTGTAATTAATTAATCCCCAATAATGCAGATGTCAGGGTTGACATTGTCAGTGATATTTGC
Organism: Montemys delectorum; assembly: GCA_019843815.1. Lineage (NCBI taxonomy): Eukaryota > Metazoa > Chordata > Mammalia > Rodentia > Muridae > Montemys > Montemys delectorum. The sequence continues at coordinate 6,297 of JADRCD010129549.1, read as the reverse complement.
TATCACTCCATGGTTGAGCACTGGCCCCTGGCCGCCTGGAGGAGTACAGGACTTCTGAGCTAGTGCAAGTTCTTAAAATACTCTCTGGGTTTTTGTTTTGTTTTGGGTTTTTATTTTTTTTGTTTATGTGTTTGTTTTCTGAATTTCTTAAATCTGTATGTTAAAGACTGGCAGGCTACTAGCACTCACTTTATTTTCAACTTCTTGTTGTATTTTTAACTGTGAGATCATTAAGTGGTACAACTTAGGTATTGTATATTGACATTGCATTTTGTACCATAGGAGCCTTCTGAGTGGATTTTCTGAATCTCCAGGCATTTACTTCTGTCCCCTCCTGAGTCAGTGCACACTGATCCCTCCTCCAACCTACTGCCATCACACTGCTGTGCTTCTTTTACACCACACTAAGTTTCTTCGGTGACTACATATGCCTGTGTATTCTCATTAGCACCCAACTGGGGCTGAGAATGCAGTAGGCACTTTGCTCATCAAATAGTCTATAGAGTCATTCTTGTGCCAGGCATGATCCTACCAAGCCCACTGGGTTGGTACCAGTTTTGAATTATAGGGTGTATTCATTATCCTAGTCTAGAAATTCAATGTAAATAAGTAACTAAGGTTGTGAAGAAGGTTTTGTAAAGTTGACAGGACACTCCTGGTACCAAATAATGGCATGTTAAGTATCTCCTAATGAGATCAGTTTAGGATTATAGTTCACCCACAGAAAGGTCTATTATACTGATACTGCAAAAATGTTAATTAAATTTATAAAATATTGGTATGCTTAGATAGCCATATGCAAGGACCCATGCCTGTAGGCCTCTCAGCTACTCAGAAAGCTGAGGCAGAAGATTGCTGTGAGTTTAGGAAGAGGAAACTAGCCTGAGTCACACAACAAGATCCATACACTCTACCAGAAATCATAAAAATATATAAAATGGATAAACAAAAGCCAAGACATAAGACCAGTGATAGGAATACAGTCAGAAATCAACATGAAGAGTAGGGAATTAGTAGACAGAGAGCAAAATATGACTCATAGCAACAGCAAGAAAGACTATTATATCCACTAAAGAAATGTTACCTCTGGTATGAATTTGGTTTTGTTGATATTATATACACTGTAACCTTTAAAAGGTGTGGTGGGGCAAAACTAAATCGGTAGGGCTTGAGGGCCTAGGTTACAGCTTGATTAGCCTCTCTACACCATCTTTCTATGGTCCCTATAACTAGGAACATAAGGACCCACTCCATTAAAATGAGGCTGTGCTATCTCTGCAGTGACTGTCTAGCTGGCAAGTTGGACCCTGCCTGTGCAGACAGGTCTGGGAATCTCTGGCTTCCCTGGTGCTTAGTAAAGGTTAATTAGATATAGCACAGGTTTGAAGTGGGCACTGGAGCACATGTGCATGAGTCTAGTGCAAAAGTGTGTGCTCATCCTTGGGGGGCGCCCGGGGGGGCCTGTTTCTTAGGAATGAGCTTTGTGCTGAGGGCAGTAGATGTGTCATCTTTTGGTGGTTAATTTTTTTTCCTGGCATTCCTCTTCACAGTTGAGGACAGTTTTCTCTCAGCAGTTTCTCTGTGTAGCTGAGAATGATCCTAAACTTTTGATCCCCCTGCAGCTGCAGCTGCCACTCCAGGGCTGGGATGCTGCCTTCTTTATTCAATGCTGAGGAATACATCTTCCTGAATGGTAGACAAGTAGTCTACCAACTGAGCTACATCCCCAATCCCCACGAAAGACAATTTTTAGATCAAACTCTACTGTCAGAGCTCCCACTCACACCTTGACCTGTCATCTCAAACCTCTATACTACCTTTTCATTTCAAAGCTTTTCATTAACAATTACTTTTTCTTCTCTTTCTATCTTTTGAGAGCCCGTCCCTGTGATCTTGGCTTTGCTTGAAGATGTATTGTTTAACTGAGGGGAAGCTCTGGCTCCCAGCAGTCACTGCACTATCTGGGGACATTTTTGATTGTCACAGCTTGCTACTGGCATCTAGTGGGTAGAGGCCAACATGCTGCTAGACACTCTACAACTCTCATGACAGCTCCTACAACAAACCAATAGCAGAGTCAGTAGGGCCAGCATTGAGAAATTCGGGCCTTGGATGGAGGGGTGCAAATCAGGGCATGGTGGCATGAATTCTATAGACACTCTAGAAGGTTCCCACTCCAAGCATTACATCCCCTATTTCTTCACAGCTGTCCCAACATGGGTGAAAATTATAATGTGATACTTAAGTCTTCAATGCTCTGCCTTAAGGGCCTTCTTACACCCCTCCTAAAAGATAATTTCCAGATGTCCCTTTACTCTAGACCACCAGTTCTCAACCTGTAGTTCGTAACACCTTTGGGAGGTCACATATCGGATATCCTGTATATCAAATAATTTACATTATGATTCATAACAGTAGCATAATTACAGTTATGAACTATTAACAGAATAATGTTATAGTTTGGGGTTACCATAACATGTATTAAAGAATCTCTGTATTAGGAAGGTTGAGAACCACTGCTCTAGACTGTCACACCTCCGTCACACAGATTATACGGAAAGCTGGTCCTTTACATTGCTACCAATGGTGGGCTGGCATAAAGTACTCTACCATTTCCAGACTGCTGGGGAACCCTTTTAGATCCCCTTCAAACTCCTCCCTCCACTTTAGCTGAAAGGCAGCCACTGTATTACATATCACTAGATCTCTCTGAAGACACAAGTCATGTAGATAGGTAAGTAGATAAAAGCAGAAAGAGATAGAGAGGGAGGGAGGGAGGAAGGGAGGGAGAGACACACACACACACACACACACACACACACACACACACACACACAGAGAGAGAGAGAGAGAGAGAGAGAGAGAGAGAGAGAGAGAGAGAGGTCTCAGCTGCCTTTCTTTGAGCATGATGTGGACCTGAATTCCTACATATGAACTGTCTTACTCAGGTCCACTGCCATCTACTCTATCAGGCACTAATATGATTTTTGTTCTGTTGTATATGAAGACGCTGAAACAGATGCATGTATGTGAATTTATCCAGGGGATGCTGTTATAAGAACATTTTGTTAAAAGTCTGTGTAAATCCTGAATCTAGTGCAGGGGAGGAATGGGGTCAGCACCATCTTGACTTGCAATTCATTCTAAATTTACCATTCTCTCACTAGATAAAGACTCTGAGCTGAGACATACGTCTTTGTTTTAGCTAAAAATGGAATCCATAATTATACTGTTTATCTGCCTCATTTCCTTGATGAGGGGACTGTGGAAGCCCGCTTATACTTGATTACCACAAAGGTCTCATTTGGGTGAAATTTCACAAAGAGAATGGAGCTTGCTGGCACCCTGTTATAGATGGGGATGCATCCACAGAGACAAAAGCAGAGGGAAGCTATTCAAATGGCACATCTATCCATTCCCAACTGCCTGCACTTAATTACTGTGAACCCAAGTCGGTTATTCTCATCAGGGACATTTGTTGCTAAGGGAAAATTCAAGCAATCTGATTGTGTGCATGTCCCCTTGAATGCTCTATGGGAATCAAGTGGTAGGTCATGGTGACTTCAGCTTCAGACACTCCTGTAACTGGAATGGAAGACAGATCAGAGAGAATCAGCAAGTGTGGCTCCCGGGGGGGATTCTGTCCAGGAGCATATCTAGACCCTGCCACTCACAGCTGCATGCCCTTGAACAGGCATCTTACTTTCACAGATTTATGTCTTTGTCTGGCAAATTATGCAGTAGCAGAGCTTGCTTATTGTGTGGTGATGAAGAGTCAGTTCACAGATGCACTGTGGCTCTACGTGGGAGCACAGCCTGAGATTCTGTTGAAAGGGTTTAGTTGCTTCCATTTAAGTAGATGGCAGAGGGTACCACATAGTATAGAGCTCTTGCCTAGTATAGAGCATGTACTCAATTTCACCCCCAGCATAGCAGTCAATCAGTATATAAGTACATAACATTGTGACAAGCTACTCCTCGTAGAACTTAAAACAGACTGTGTCCAGATTCTGAGCCACAGCTGTCTCTTCTGGGAGAAGAAGTGACCTAGGCTAACATCAGCATCTTTGAATACCCTTACCTTTGTTAGATCACAAGGTTTGAATGCCCAGAGTTAAAACGGAACTCAGTAAGTAGATTGCTGGCAGCTTCAGTTATTGGTTCGAAATTCCAAAGATAAACAGTACTGGCTGGCAGATATGGATGGTGTTTTCCATGTGCTCCAGACAGAAAGGTCCAGGTTAGTTAGAGTAAATGTGGCTATGGCTTTGTGGGATAATTTGTAAAATTGCAACTTCCAGCCTGTCTACAGTCATGCTGTAAATAGAGTCAACAGTTATCGCTCCATCAGCATGAGTACCCTACAATTGTCCAAGGAAAAAGAATTTCATCTCCAGAGAGGATCAGGGCCAAATGAGCTTCGCTGTGGACTTTTTGGACCCATTCCATTATAATAGGGCCCAGACAATTAGAGTTAGAGATGGTGAAATTATCGGGCTTATTTGAATCATGTGTGTGTGCTGCCTCCCTCAACCTGCCTCAAAGACCTCTCACTTTGTACCATTGGCCTGACTTCACAAAGCCATGAAGCATGTTCATGCTGGAACAAAAAACAGCCCAAGTTCAAAAAGTTGTCTCTGCCACCTACTCCCTGGGTGACTTTGGACAATTTAATTCAGTCTCCTCCCTTCTGCCTACCCTAGGCAGGAGAGATGTTTTAAAGAAAAAGAAGTTCCTACTTTCTATTTTATTTCTTAATCTTGTCATATTTTGTTGTTAAATAAATTTGTGTACCAAGCAGAATGGCACCTGGCACACAGCAGTTCTTTAACAAACTGAGTTGTTTGTTAGCAGGTTTTACATGATGTGTGCATGTGTGTGCCTTATTGGCTTATAATCCACACTATCGTGTATTTAATTTTTATTCCGTTTAGAAATGAGCTTTTTGTTTGTTTGTTTTGTTTTGTTTTTTGTTTGTTTGTTTTTTCTAGACAGGGTTTCTCTGTGTAGCCCTGGCTGTCCTGGAAGTCACTCTGTAGACCAGGCTGGCCTAGAACTCAGAAACCCTCCTGCCTCTACCTCTCAAGTGCTGGGATTAAAGGCATGCGCCACCAGTGCCTGGCCAAGAAGTGAGCTTTTTTGAGATTCAGATGCTTTAAATATAAAAAAGGAAGCTGTCTAAATCAGACATTAGAATCACTAGCCAGGCAGAGAAAATTAATTGTGAAGAACTGTGAAAATAAGATGTGTTAGCAAACTATATCCAGGTGGCCCTGCCTCCAGGTAAGAGAAAGGGAAAAGTAAGGTGACCCAAAGGGATCCATGGAAAACTACCTACTGTCAGGCACTGAAGACGGCCTGGGCATGGAAAGGGAATAACTTCTCACCTTCTCCCTCAGGGACAAGCAGTTTGTCACAAGTGACTGAATTTCTCCCATTTGTTTTATCTGTTGAATGTGCTTAGAAAAACAAACAAACACAAAAACAAAAGAAACAAACAAAAACACTATCCAAGGGAAGATGATGGAAAGATGGAGACATTGTTCAGAAGAGCATTTGTCTTGTGTGTGTGTGTGTGTGTGTGTGTGTGTGTGAGAGAGAGAGAGAGAGAGAGAGAGAGAGAGAGAGAGAGAGAGAGAGATTTCTCATGAAAAGCAGTGTGTACATTAATGCTCCCTCCTCAGTCTAGCCCTGTGAGGTGACCTCAGGTCAGTTAAGTCACATGCTCTGGTGAAAAAAAAGCTGAACTAGACTCTGAATTATTTTATTTTAAATAAAAAAGCATATTCCAGTACACTATGATTCCAAATAGTTTCCTCAGTGGAAAAACACATACGTTAGACACAGTTGTGTTAACATATAAATGCATAGGACACAGCTTTTGGGTGTCCTAATAATTTTTTCTTTGGAGAGTAAAGAGTTTATTTCATTTTATATCTTACAGTACATTATGAATGGTAGTAAGGACAGGAAATCAAACATGAACTTGGAGGCAGGCACTGAAGAAGAGGTCATGAAGGAATAGAATGACTATCTTGTACAGACTGACTTCTTATTCCAGCTGTGCAGGGATGGCCATGCAGTAATAAATCATCAGTCAAGAAAACACTCAATGATCTTTTGTATACTAGACAATATGATAGAGACATTTTCTCAACTGAAGATTCCTTTTTCAGTTTGACTCCTGTTGGACTATATTTGATTTAAAAAAAAAACCAAAGAACAAAAGAAAAAAGAAGGAAAGGAAGAAAGAAAAATAGGAAAGAAAGAAAGAAAGAAAGAAAGAAAGAAAGAAAG
>JADRCD010129542.1:0-12023 GCA_019843815.1 Montemys delectorum | reverse complement strand
AAAAAATACAACTGAAATAAAATGTATTCCTTTAAAAAGGAAATTAGCATACACAGGTAGGGGACGACTAAGAACGCAGTAAACATTTTAGCAGCTGAACATACCATCTCAGCTACATGAGGGATTCTTTGGAGCAGTTTCACTACTTTTCCGGGAATCTGAAAGTATTTAAATGCCAACAGTTTGGCTTGGGGAATTTTTTGCTTACTTGTTTCAATATTTTTTTTTCCTCAAAAAATAAGGTTGGCAAACATCATCAAGCCCCCCCCCTCCAAAGCTGGAACGAGGAAAAGTTAAGAGAATCATACAATAAGCTGCAAGGAGTGAGGCTAGGCTTTATTTTATTTAAGTCTCTAGTCCATGAAACTATAAGAAATGGTTAATGCTTTAATATAATAATGTGTAATTAATCAATAATTATACTTTTCATATCTCTGAGACAAATAATTCTTGACAATATTTTCTCCTTCTTAAGGTTTGATATTAATCACCAAGGGTAATAATACTTTTTAAAAATTCCTACCATTGAAAAGCAAATAAACAAGTAATTTGTTAAGAAACAAGTCCTATTAAAAAGGGTTATGTCATTATCAAAGAATATCTTAGTAAACTAACCTGTTATTTTACAACATAGATGATTACACTCATAGCATCCACTAATACGTACTATTAAATATATCGCTTACCTGAGAAGTCCCACTGAAACCTGGAGGTTGACTGTATTCTGTAGAATCAATAATGCTACTGCAAAATGAAGAATACAATTTCAGTACTTAGACTATTTTAGTAACACAGAGTTGATCTAAAATGTTTCATTTATTAAATCCAACATTTATAATTATAAGTAAACATCTAATGCCAATCATTTAATCAGACATCAAAGGATCATAAACCTTTTTTCCTCGAAGCTCCTCAAACATACATGTCAAGAAAGGTTACCAAATGGGAATAATCATCATAAGGTCAGTTGCCACGCCCACTCGTTTACTCCAGTAAAATCCACAACATCGGGGGTAAAAGCCTGACTAAGGATAAGAGGCGTTATGACTTTAAAGGGGGTCTGTGCCTCCTGGATATTCAGACAGTCACTGGCATCTCCTAACTCAGACATGTTCCAGATTAGTCTTTCCAATTGTCAATACGCCCTCTTATTTAGGCATAAAAGGTACCCCAAGAAATGATTCATAAATGGCTAAACTTAAGACTGGGTATTGTCTCCTGGCCAGCACAACATTCCAACATATCCTAATTTATTTCCAAGCTGTCCTAAGCTTGGAATTTCTCGCAAGGAATCTGCCTTATCAGATAGACTGTCCTCAGAGTTAGTGACAGAGGTCAGGCACTGCTTACTGTAAACATACTTAGAATTCTCAGGGCAGTCCCACAGAAGAAAGAACTGTTTTACATACTAGAGAGTAATCAAAGGGCTTCCCTCACTTAAGGGCATAAGCAGGAACTGCTAGATTGGAACCTCCTGGTGCTTGCCTCCAGCAGACCCAGTGAATTAGCATGGGAATACCAAAATAGCCCCAGCGGGGAGGGCACCACTGCTCTTCTGCCTGCTTCACACCTGGATACCAGATCCTGCCAACCTTGATGTGGCAGTCACTTGCCTACCATGACTTCAGTCTTGCTCTCTGATCCTATTGACCTTGTTGTAACCCTCGCCTACGTGACTCCTGTCATTCGCCCTGCTTTCTGTATACCATATAAGCCTGGTTTTCACTTTGGGCACTGGCTCTGACTAGAACTAGAACTTAGATGGACTAGGACTGAGATTCATGCAGTCTGCAGTCCCCCGGGCCCAGAGCGCTTGGGCCCAGGGGGTTGGGGGGTACAGCACCAGTCCAGAAGAGATGGCTGCTGCTTTAGACCCAGTGTGTTTCAGGTGGCCTCAGATGTACCTCAACTGCTGAGCTGACAGATTTATCATTTCTCTTTTGCAATAACTGTTAAAGTCTGATGCCATTTTTAAGAAATACATTCAGATCCTGCACTTCCATGTGTCGTCTCTGCCATCATTTGTTCACCTACGTCTTGTCGACCTGACTAGAACCCTGTTTCTCCTCTGGGTTGAGGGAGGCCCACATCGGCCGGCCTGCGGCAGTCAGTAAGCACAACATCGGTTTATTCCATTTCCAAATAGGTTAGTAAGGTTTCAAACTTTAAGGAAAAGAAGATTCCCCAATATTGTAATGTTGGGGAAAGCTGCATGCACTTGATGGGCTACAGTTAACAGACTCTCTTATGGCACTCAGTAGCCATGTGCTCTTGGACAATTACCTTACCAAATGAGGTGAATGAGGACTATCTATCTCTGGGTAAGTTTCTAGCCCCCAAATGGTGTGACAAAACGTGGTAAAAGAAACTATTAAGGAACAGAATGAATGTAAAACTCCCCTAAACTCAATACCCTTGATCATAGTTTCCTCTGTCTTAGTAAACCTAGTCTATTTCCTACACTGTTTTTTTCTTTTTCATTTGGTTACAACTTCTACTTAACTCTAAGACAACCTTTAGAAACCCAAGCTAGCTTCTTATTTTCTGTATTTCATCACTATTGTCTCTCTACCACTTTAAAACAAAATTAGCTTTAAAAACTACCAACAACTGGAAGTAGGGCAATTAGTACAGTTTATAAATGCCTTTAGTCCCCAGCACAGTCAAAGCTGAAGCAGATTCACTATGTGTATAAGGCCAGGGTAGCCCTAAGAGGCATTTCTTTAAACAACAGCAACAATAAAAAAAATAAAAAATTAAAAATCCACAAAAAGAAATACAACTATTAAAACTGTAAAATATATTTCAACATAATAGTTATTCACACTCTGCCTCTATTTCCACAATAAGCACACTTACATTACTTTCTACCCTAATAAAATCAAGCCATTGAGGATTTTAATTAAATGGTTCACTACACAAAAACTATAAATTACTCTAGCACTGAAATAGCCTAAAGGTTACAAGAGGTATTTTTAGAGTATGAATTTTTAACCTACAAATAAATTGACTCTGAGCAGGTGATTCTTATCTAAGCAGCAGTTTCTTTATAAAAAGATGGCATGGTACAGAGACGTGAAATTGAAATGTAACATTATATACGATGCTAAAATACAGTAAGCATCTAATGTCAATCACCTTACTCAGACATCAAAAGACCATAAACACTGACTCTTCCCAACTCCTCAAACACGCACATCAAGAAAGGTTCTATGTGTTCAATCACATAGCCAAAAACCTTTACTGACATTATAAAGAACTCTTTGGGACTCTTGGTAGTAGATAAGCAATTATATAGTTCAATTAACACAAAACAAACTCAACAGACTGTAGGAACAGACACACATGTATAACTGTAATAATTTCTTTAAAAAGCTATGAATTTGGGGGGTGGAGACCTCCTCTGGAAACAAGGAGGTAGGGAGGAGGTATGGGATGTGGTATGGAATGAAGCGTGGACTGGAAGGGGAATAAAATCTGGAGTGTAAAAATAATAATAATTTTTAAAAGGCCATGAATTTGAGAGGGAAGGAGCTTATGGGGGGACTGGAGGAAGGGTACATGTTGGGAGTTGGAGGTTGGACATTTAAGAGAGAAATTACATAATTATATTTTAATTGAAATAAGATAAATTCAAATAAATCAATGAAATCTTGAGGTAGATTTTTTTTCTGATGAAATATAATTATAGTGTGCATTCTCTGGAGTCATGCATTTGTGTGGGGTGGAGGGTCACATGATGTTTTCAGTTTCTTCATATAGTACTTAACTGAGAAACAAGTGACAGTCTGCATTAAAATGTTTCTGTACCTGGGAATCCTTCCCATATTCAGTCATCAAACCCAGACACTATTGTGGATGCCAGCAAGTGCTGGCTGACAGGAGCCTGATAAAGCTCTCTCCTGAGAGGCTCTGACAGTATTCTGTATTCTACTAAAACAGAAGTAGAGGCTCACAGCCATCCATTGGACTGAGCACAGGGTCCCCAATGAAGGAGTTAGAGAAAGGACCCAAGGAGCTGAAGGGTTTGCAGCCCCTTAGGATGAACAACAATATGAACCAACTAGTACCCTCAGAGCTCCCAGGGACCCAACCACCAACCAAAGAGTACACTAATGGCTCCAGCTGCATGTGTAGCAGAGGATGGCCAAGTCGGTCATCAATGGGAGGAGAGGTCCTTCGCCCTGTGAAGGCTCTATGCCCCAGTATAGGGGAATGTCAGGGCCAGGAAGCAGGAGAGGGTGGGTTGTTGAGCAGGGGGAGGGGAGGGAACAGGGGTTTTTTTGTTGTTGTTTTCATTTTTGGCTTTTTTTTTTTCTCTTTTTTGGAGTGGAAACTGGGAAAGGAGATATTGTATGACATGTAAATAAAGAAAATATCTAATAAAAAATGTTTCCTTTACTAATGTTTCCTTTAACTATTCCTACCATTTGTAGAGTATTAGTAAAATTACATAGGTGTGGGGTTGAGGAGATGAGTTAGTGCGCACATGCACCTCACATAACCACAACTCCACATCCTCCAGAAAAAGGAAGTACCTACATTCTGACATTACCACTTATAAAAAAAGTTGGGACAATGTGCCATATTCCTAAGTATTTTATATTTTATAAACGAAGTATGAGAGAAATCTTTTATTTGTCTATCCATTTCACGGATAAATTTTGGGACAAAAATGAAAATATAGCCACCTACAATGGTACAGAATTATCAAGTATTTTACATAGATACCAATACTTATAAGTATTTTACATAGGTACCAAACTTCAAAGAGTTAAAGAATTCATAAGGGCACTAAAATGGCCTCGGAGAAACAAGTTTCCAGAATGGTGACTAGGAGAGAATTATGCAAAATGGAACTGAGGACAGTAAGACAGTGATTCCTAATGTTTCTACTGGTAAGAATGAGAAAATTAGATTAAAAAAAAAAAAAAAAAACCACCACAGAACATGTGAGAAAAAATGGCTTAAATCCCATGCATCCAGGTATGTGTGTGGGGGAACTAAACACAAATAAAATTCAGTTAGACAATAACTTTCAACATAACCTGTTTCAAGAGGCATAGACAAAATCATTTCCCATATAAAATTTTACAATAATAAGTACTAAAATTTCAAATAGGAAATTTCACTTATTAACAGCAAAATTCTCATGGACTGTAATTTGCAGAGACCTCCAAACATACTATAACTATTTTCTTGTTCATTTATTTTCTCTTGGACATTAAAATTTAATACACATAGCAAACAAAGTACCCAAAATAATGTGACTTTACTGTCAGCAGCAGCAGCAGCAGCAGCAGCAGCAGCAGCAACTAACCTCTACTGAATGCTATGTGTCATACATTACCCTCCTGACTTCAATGTGCTATCATAGCTCAGCAGTCAGCTTAGAATTATTACCCTATGTGTAAAATGAGAAACTAAGGATACACACTATACTTGCACAGAGATGAAATAAAAAATCTCTACCACAATCTAAAATCTCTACAAAAACAGTTGCCAAAATGATATGTCTTTGGAAGAATCACTGCTTGGTCAGTTTGAATACAAAATTTCTACGTAAGCTCTAAATGGTTAAGCTCAGCTCTTGGGGCGATTTGCACAACCCTCTTTGCATCTTCAAAGTAAGAATACTGGGAATAGGGCATCAATTGTGCACTAACTGTGATACTAGGAAATTTTATCTTGTTGACTATATTTTAATCTATAAAACAGATTAAATAAAATAACTCAGGTAAATTATAAAACACTGCCCAATACATGGCTCTAACATTGATAGTTCCAACTTCTGAGGATCGAGTCCTCCTCTTTGCCAGGACAGATCTGATTTTAACAAATTACATTTAAAACATTATAAAACAATTAGCGACTTCCTTTTCTAACCTGCACAAGATGAGGAAGTGCTCAGTTCTATAATACATATGCTGAGCAGGGAACCAAGTATTTATACTCTCTTTTAAATGACCTGTTAGTCCACAATAATCCTGAAGCTGAAAAAGTTTTTTAGGGTAGTTTCCTTCGGGAGAAACTCAGGGCTGGTAGATGTAAAAAGCCACAAGCTGAAATTTTTCTGACAGATTGAGCAGGTCTCAGTGTACCACTTTACTTCCTTTTTAAAGTAAACCATTTTGCTTGGTAGAATTTCAAAAACAGAAAAGGATACATTCAAAGAAACAAACAGAAGAGGATACATCAAAATAAACAAAGGCAGAAAAGGACCCACTGCAAGGCTCAGAGCTAAGAATCAGCCTCCAATACAACAGTCAACAGAACTAGTCAATGTTTCAGTTCCTCACAGACCGGCGCTGCACTTGGCTACTTTATATCTACAACCCCCTTCCAAAGAGTTGGAGATTACTATTTATTTTTAATTCACAGAAAACAATCTTGTTAGATGATAACTTACTACAAATTTTTAAGGTTATAAATCAATTATAAGTCGTTAGAAAAAGTATTCCCAAACAATAAGGAAATACTCAAGACTAGGGTGATTATGAGAATAAAGAAAATGATGGTGCTTGAGTAAGAGACAAAACTGTAGAAATAGAGATGGAAACAGCAAGAGAAATTTTCTTTGATGAACCACTTTTACTGTGTGTGGTTTTGTTTTCCTAGACACTTCCATTCCTACTTTACAAGGATCAAAATCTTCACCAATCAAAGAGAAGGGGTACCTTGTATGACTCTCTAACCTGAAATGGCAAGAAGCTATCATGATCTGCCCTGATCATAGTATAGACACTACGGTATTCCATTTTCAGTTCACAACCACCGGTTTGTTTCTTCTAAAGAGACTTTTGTAGCTCTCCAGAGCCTAGAAACTTGAGATCGGAAACACTTAAAAGACATAATAAACTATAAAATAATTTGTAACTTCTAAAGTTCAACACATACCAGTACACTCTAGTATTTTCAAGATATTGACTAAAATGTATTCTTAATTAGATGTTTAAGGAATGTACTACATTGTTAAGATTACCTTAGTCTACCTAACTATTACCATAAAAATACTTAAAACTTAACCACATTTACAAAATGAATTTTGTTTTGTTTTTTAAAACTCTTTTAGGCTAAACATCAAAAGATATTATACCTATATATCAAAAGAAACTTATGGCTGAGCAACAAAAGATTTAATATATTAAAATACCAAAACTTAAAATATCAAGTTTTAAAACACTATTAGTTCCAAATAGGATGGCATATCTCCTGATTTCATGCTGACAATTTACATGGCATTAGGTAGAATTCAGAAAGGGCAGTGATTTCAGATTTTTAGTACCTCATTTAGGCCCACTATGTTTTTTAAAAAAAATTATACATGTACATTTATATTTGTATATATGGATAGTATCCTGTTATACTATTTCTGAAATTTATATAACTCTTCTTGAAATCTTGGAGCCAGCAGTGGTGGTACACGCCTTTAATTCCAGTGCTTAGGAGGCAGAGGCAGGCGGATTTCTGAGTTCAAGGCTGGCCTGGTCTACAGAGTGAGTTCCAGAACAGCCAGGGCTACACAGAGAAACCCTGTCTCGAAAAACCAAAAAACAAAAAGAGAAATCTTGGTAGAAGTACCTATAAGCTAAATCACTTGAATATATTTGATTTTGTCATATTAATATTTACAAATGCATCTTTCCTATTACACTGGGGTTTCCTTTACACTCCTATCACACTTTGGCTACCTCCAAAGATAGTAAACACAGACAAGCCAAGTGGGCTAGTGGCAGTGGGAAATGAGCATTCATCTTCCTATGACATTTTACCTTTAGAATAAAACAGTGTGTTAGCACTGCTAACAGCCACTTTTAGTACAAGTGGTAAACCTAATTTTATATAATGCATGGGATAAAATAGAAGGAAGAGTTTCCTTTCTGGCCGTTAAGTGTCTAGCAGAGTGTCACAGGAATGCACAGATTAAGCACAGTGTGTCCCTGACCTACAGACACTCTATAGTTCTCACTGTGACTACAGCAATACATACAGTACAGGGACGTCAACATCTACTTATGTTAGGGTAAAAAAAAATCATAGGCAGATGCTGAGTTTCCTCTGTAGGCATTTTTGGGAATGGAACACTATCTGTTCTGCTTCATTAAAAGGGGGTAACAGCATATCCTGGATTATATTTTAAACTTTGGGGTCTTCTCTTACTTGCACCATAGTTTCCTGGCATCACTCTCATTTTCAAGGATGGGTAGAGACAGGGTTTCTTCAAAACATGGTATCATTGACCCTGTGCTAGTCTGAGTAAAAATGGTCCATATAGGATCACATAACTGAATACTTAGTCACCAAAGAACGGAATTCTTTGATAGGACTAGAAGAAATAATATATATTATTAGGAGACATAGCCTTATTAAAGAAAGTGTGTTACTGGGGCCGGAGAGATGGCTCAGCGGTTAAGAGCACTGACTGCTCTTCCAAAGGACCTGAGTTCAAATCTCAGGAACCATATCGTGGCTCACAACCATCGGTAATGAGATCTGATGCCCTCTTTTGGAATGTCTGAAGACAGCTACAGTATACTTATATACAAAAAATAAATAACTCTTAAGAAAAGAAAAGAAAAGAAAAGAAAAGAAAAGAAAAGAAAAGAAAAGAAAAGTGTGTTACTAAGAGTAGGCTTTGATGTGTGAAAAAGCACGTATCAGGCTCAGTCTGTCTCTGTCTCTAACTGGATTAAGACTGTAGCTCTCACATGGGTACAAGAGGGATGCTGCTCTACTCTCTGCCTGTCCCTACCCTCTCACCCCCATCACAAGATCAGAAAAGCTGTCCTTGCCCTTTGCGGGCTGCAGCACTTGGGAGAGTGGGCCGTGTACAGCAGAGCAGACCCGAGTAGCAAAGTGCCGGTGAGCTGGAGGCATGAGGACACGAGAGCAGCAGAGCTGCCCTGCTCCTTGCCAGCTGCAGGACTGGTGAGCTAAGGCAGTAGTGCTGGAGAGCTTGCACTGGTGGGGTGGGAGATCGTGCAGGAAGCTGGCAGACTATCCGACTCAGCTATTACCGAACCCAGATCCAGGACTCTGAGTTGGCCCACCCCATCATCTACCCATCAATGAATTACTGGCTTGTATGAAGGGGCCAATACTGCAAAAGTAAAGCTGCAGGATCTCCATGACACAGGGCAACAACAGGATATCTGAGAGGAGTGCTAGTAAGGATCCAGTGTTCAAAGTGTGGCAGAAGCCAGGGGCTACGAACCACAAAATCAATGACTCCTTGCAATGAACATTTGCAAGTAAAGATGTGTGGACAAAGAGATATACTGTGGGACACACTGAAGTTTCCACAACAAAATTTTTCTTTCTTTTGGGGGGAGAAGTTGCAAGGGTGGAGGGCCAGGGAGATGAGTGGGATTCTGGTGTAGAATCACAAAGAATCAAGAAAAGGTTTTAAAAAAATAAAATAAAAATAAAACTGTAGCTCTCAGCTACTTCTCCAGCACCATGTCTGCCAGCATGTACCTGCTGCCATGCTCCCTGCCATGATGACAACAGACTAAGCCTCTGAAACTGTAAGCAAGCCTTCAATTAAATGCTTTCCTTTCTAAGAGATGCCATGGTCAGGGTTTCTTCACAGCAACAGAATACCAACTAAGACTAAAACTGATCCCTTCTTTCTATTCTTCAAACACATGGAGCTTACCAATGAAGTTAGCTTTCTATAATCTGAAAGTGTTCTATTTTATGTATATGAGCACACTGTAGCTGTCTTCAGACACACCAGAAGAGGGCATTGGACCTATTACAGATGGCTATGAGTCACCATGTGGTTGCTGGGAATTGACTCAGGCCCTTGGAAGAGCAGTCAGTGCTCTGAACCGCTGAGCCATCTCTCTAGTCAATCTGAAAGTATTCTAAACTTGGCCCATAAGCGCTGTTTTCCATACCATGTTGTTTAGCAACTTCTCTAGTTTCTATCTATCCACCCATCAGAACTTGATTCACAGTAATCAAACTTTACATGATCAGAGTCCATCAGGAGACTAGATTTAGGTGATAGTATACAGATATAGAGATGTCAGTGCATTATACTCTAATACCTTAATTCAAATTAAAATTAAACTTGTATGCTGACAAAAAGATTCAGAAAGATAAGAAAAATACACAGATTTCTTTTTTTCCCCGGTTTTCTGAGACAGGGTTTCTCTGTGTAGCCCTGGCTGTCCTGGAACTCACTCTGTAGACCAGGCTGGCCTTGAACTCAGAAATCCGACTGCCTCTCCCTCCCAAGTGCTAGGATTAAAGGCATGCACCACCACAGCCCAAATACACAGACTTTTAGGTTCTTGAATTACTAAACAGGACTAAAGGACATTAAATTATATTCACATTATCCTCATGTAAACAAAAAGTAGTAATGTTTTAGAGAATACACGCTCCCTAAGATGGAAAAGTGACAAAACAATTCTTTATGTAGTATTGAACCTGAAGACACTCTAAAACTGGTTTTATCTCGTGTTTACTTAAATAGCAAAGATCAATATCCAAGTCTAAAGAAGTTTACAATTAGAAACATAGAATTACAAGAAAAACCTGCTATAACAGACTTTAAAGAAAAGGCCATATATGACGGAACAAGCCTGGAATTCCAACGCTTAGGAAACTGAGACAGGAGACTTGCTGGGAGGACAAGTTCACCCTGGGTTAGACAGTACCAGCTAAGCTTCAGAGTGCTACATACAATAAAATCTTTAAGCCACGGTCCCTTCAAAGCAAGTGTGATGGTTTATATTAAAACTGTAACAGTGGAGTAAGAAAAAGAAAGCAGAATTTAGCACTTTGGATGGATGCTTAGGAAGCATCTACTCGTATTGAACATCCTATTGAATACCCATTTTAAAATTAGGAAGAAATGGGGCAGAATACGACTGGGCTGCTTATGCAGTTATTTCATCCTCATAATCACCCCTAGCACTGCTCCTAAAATGTGGGGTCACCTGCTCAATACACAGACCTGTAGCAGACATTTCTCAAAGTTGTCCTCAAAAGTGACTGGCATTGATTTATATTGATATTTAAGTGCATATATTAAATGATATACATTTCTATTGTTAAAAAAATAATATACAACTTTACATAAAAGAAAAATATTTAGACACCTTTATCCACTCCTTTCAAATAATGAGATATCTGAACACACTTTAAAAACTTCAACGCTGAATATTTGAGCTAATTTCAAACTAATCTGTAATCTAGATATTACATATTACAAATAATGTGTCTATATTTTCTAAAGTATTATGCCTACCATCCCACCTCCAGACCTGATTTTCAGTCTTTGGGAGCTCTATCATATAAGATAAATTACACTAGATAATATGGATTCAAAATCCTGTTTTTCAAACAGGGGTCTAGCCTGTCAACCAACAAGGACTGAAATGAGCCTTCACAACTCCAAATTTCAGAATTTTAATACACCATGACAACGTTCATAGCAAAAATCAAAAAGTACTTTATAAGGCCAGGAAGAATGCTGCTCAAGAAAAAGCAAGAAAAAGAGTGGTTGATGTTCGTTCAGGTATAAGGATGAGTTTGAATTCCCAGAATCCACATAAAAAGACATGTATGGCCACATACACCTATGTTCCCAGTAACTGGAAAGATGCAGAAAAATGATGGCACACTCTAGATTCAGTGAAGATGTGACTCAAAAGAATTAGGCTGAAAGTGATTTGAGCATGACACCTGTGACGGTTTGTATATGACTGGCCCAGCGAATGGCACAAGAGGTGTGTCCTTGTTGGAGTAGGTGTGTCACTGTGGGAGTGGGCTTTAATAAATACCCTCAATCCTAGCTGCCCAGAAGTCAATCTTTTCCTATCAGCCTTCAGATAAGAATGTAGAACTCTCAGCTCTGCCTGCACCATGCCTGCCTGAACACAGTCATGCTCCCGCCTGGATGACAATGGACTGAACCCCTGAACCTGCAAACCATCCCCAATTAAATGTTGCCTTAGTCATGGTGTCTGCTCACAGAAGTAAAACCCTAACTAAGACAGCACCTAATA